>PVHT020000193.1:2971697-3011632 GCA_004024745.2 Catagonus wagneri
TTGCCAATATCAATTATACAAGAGGGGATACTATAGTTTCATTTGCTTTAAGTGTGTTCATAATTGCTCACTGAAGCATTTTTATGATGGCTGCTTTTAAATCTTTGTTAGACAATTCTAATATCTCTGTCACCATGGTACTGGCATCTACTGATTGATCAAGCTGAGATCTTCTTGGTGATTTTTTTTTTACTAGAACCTGGACATTTTGGGATCATGTTATGAGACTCTGGATCTTATTTAAACCTGATTTGACTGGCTTCCTCTGACACTTCTCTGGCTGGAGATCAGGTTGGGGGGGATATCACCTCATTACTGCCAGGTGATTGTAGAAGTTCTTGTTCACCATTTGACTTCTGTTGACATCCAGAGGTGGGGACTCTTTGCTACTACTAGGTGAGGCTGAGAGTTCTTGCTCCCCATTAGGACTTCACTGATACCTCCTCTGTTGGGGTTGGTAATATCACCTTACTACTGCTCCCTATGTGGCCTCCACTGACACCACGGTGGTGGTGGAGGTGCCCTCATTACCTTTATGGAGTGGTGAAAGTCTCCTCTGATACTGCCCCAGATGGGAGAGACGGAAGGATGCATCATTACTGCCGATTTAAGGTGGAAGTCTAGGCTCCCCACTGTTACTGCAACGGTATATAAAAATACTGACGGTAATGACATGAAAATGCCTGACTTTTGTGTTCATTCATGATGTTGCGATTTCTAGGAGGGTGGTGGCAATGATGATGAAAAAGTGAGGGTCGGTACATGTGTTGGGCAAGATTGTGAGACTTTTCTTAAAAAAGCGTAGACAATCTCTCTGTGAGTGGGACAGCCAAGGGCTTAGGTTTTTAGAAGTGCTTTGATGAGCATTTCTGAAACATGACTGAGATCTAAGAACCTGATGTTGGGGCCGAGAATTCAAGAATATGGTCTCTGACCTTTATGAACCTAATACATACTAGAAATAGAGAGATGTACAATTTTTCATAATTGTAGGTCCCACTAGTCCCTTTATCTGATGCTATTCCTCACCTTTCCTTCTTTCCCTCATTCATTCACTCACTCAAACTTATACCAAGCATTTTATTTCATGCCAGCCTTTGTGCAAAGCACTGGGAACACAAGACCAGTAAGAAAAAACCAGTCATTACTCCGGAGGAGCTAAACTGACTATTTCCTCTGGTAGAAAAGCTCTCTCTTCCCTTTCAACAAAACCAAAAGTCCTCTCTCACTTAAACTTTCTTCTCAAGTCTTTGCAAATGAAGGCTGTGTTTATGTTCAACCTAATTATTCCAGTTATCCCCTTTCACTTGGGTTTATGCATTTTATAAATTTTGTATATTTTGGCCCTCTATTTACAGATGCTATCACTATGAGGCCCCTATTAAAATGAAGCAACTTCTCATGGCATTATACAGGGTGATTATGGGTTTATTAATGCTCTTCAAAGGCTAATAAATGCTATTGATTGTTGAGTCAGACTTGGAAATCCTCATCTCTAAAACCTTACCATAATTTCAGATTGGACTTCAAGCAGTCTTATCCTGTGAACAGGTACATATTATATCCCCAAGTAAATAAGCCTGATTTTTAACTACTGACCTATCCTAGACTGGTATAATCTGCCATTGGTCTAAGTGAACTGCTGAACATGGTATGTGATTTTGCATTAGAAATGTATAATTAGTCTCTCCTCAAGCGCACACAGATAACCATAAGAACATCCATCCCTTAAATCAGAGGTACAAGCATGCAAATACCTGAGGGAAGGCTGTGGAACAGTGTCTAGACTGGCTGGTACCTGGACTCCCTTTTCCCATTCTTCCTTCCATGTATCCGCAAAGAGGTAATAGCTGTCAGGATTAATATGGTGAGAGTCCGGAAGTTTCATGGCACTGATAAGGTCCTTCCGGAATACCTGGGAAGACATTGTACACATCTTGAGAAGACCATCACTATGGAACTAACACCATTTAAAGTTCTCCTTTTAAAAAGTCCACCCTCGGAGTTCCTGCCATGGCTCAGTGGTTAACGAATCCAACTAAGAACCATGAGACTGCGGGTTCAATCCCTGGCCTTGCTCAGCGGGTTGAGGATCCGGCATTGCCGTGAGCTGTGGTGTAGGTTGCAGATGCGGCTTGGATCCCGCGTTGCTGTGGCTGTGGTGAAGGCCGGCGGCTACAGCTCCTGTTAGACCCCTAAGCCTGGGAACCTCCATATGCCGCGGGTGTGGCCATAGATAAGGCAAAAAGACAAAAAAAAAAAGAAAAAGTCCACCCTCATCCACTCTACGTGTCAACAAGAGAGACATTTCTAACTTCCTAAATGGCCAGATCAACTTCTATTTGGAAAAGTTTTGAAATACGGACAGGGAAGCCAGCTTGTTCCGGATTTAATAAAGAGTAAAAGGTTTCTTCCTGAATTATTTTCTGGGACTCCTTGAATTTAAATCAACTGTACGGGTTACCCTTGTGACACAGTGGGTTAAGGATCTGGCATTGTCACTGCAGCACTGCGTGTTTGATTCCTGGTCTGGGAACTTCCACATGCCATTGGCGTCACCAACAAACAAACAATACCTTCAGTTATTCTTAAAAAGTCTGCCTAGGGAGTTCCCTCTGTGGCTCAGCAGGTTACGAACCCAACTAGTATTCATGAGGATGTGGGTTTGATCCCTGGCCTCACTCTAGGTTAAGGATCTGGCGCTGCCATGAACTGTGGTGTAGGTTGTAGGTGCAGCTTGGATCCCACACGTTGCTGTGGCTGTGGTGTAGGCCGACAGCTGCAGCTCCAATTCAACCCTTAGTCTGGGATCTTCCATAAGCTGCAGGTGCAAGCCCTAAGAAGGAAAAAAAGTGCATAAAACAAACAATCCTTAACTCTCTCAAATTTAGCAACAAGTATCTTCTGATAGCTTATAACTTTATTTAGATATCACTTTATTTTGAAATTATTTACTTAGGAATAATTTTAGTCTTACAGAGAAGCTACAAAAATAGTACAGGGTTCCCACATACCCTTCATGCAGTTTAATCTTAAACCATTTCACATAACCAGAGTACAATTACCTAAACCAGGGAATCAACACTGCTACAAAAATTATTCAAATTTTACTAATTTTTACCCTAATGTCCTCCTGTTCCAGAATTCAGTCCAGGATCCCACACTGCATCAGTTTTCATGTCTCCTTAGCATCCTTCAATTTGTGACAGTTTCACAGTCTTTCCATGTTTTTAAGACCTTAACACTCCTGAAGAGTACTGGTCGTGTATTTTATTGAATGGCCCTAGAATCTGGGTTTGTTTGATGTTTTCTCATGATTAGATTGGTTATTCATTTTTTGAGCAAGAATGCCACAGAAATGATGCTGTGTCCCTCTTATTCCATTATATTAGGAATGTATAATGCTGATGTCATATTAGTGGATGTTGAACTTGATTAAGTGGTTATGGTAGTATGTCTTGCCATTTTCTCCACTGTTAGGTTATTATATTTTTCTTTGTAATTAATAAGTATATTTGAGATACTCTGAGATTATAAAAACATCCTGTATCGCCTCAACCTGTCATGGAGTAATTTTAGCATCCAGAGGTAGATGCTATCTTGCCTGCAACAGTTATTACCGTGGTAATGTCACATGCCACAGGCACAGCAAAAAAAAAAAAAAAAGTGTCTTACAGTTCCCATTTTCTTGAATGTTTTATAATGCCTGAGTACTGAATTTTGTTAAGGGCTTCTTTAGTACATATGAAAATAATTATATAATTTTCTCCTTAGATATATTAATATGCTATATGACAATATTGGATTTCTTAATACTGAAACAAACTTGCATTCCTGGAATGTCTATTTGCTCATGACATATTATTTTCTTACTAAAGTACTATATTCTGTTTTGTAATATTTTATTTAATATGTATTTTTTCTTCTTACAGCTGCATCTGTGGCATATGGAAGTTCCTGGGCTAGGGGTCCAATTAGAGCTGCAGCTGCCAGCTTATGCCACAGCCACAGCAACACCCGATCCAAGCTGTATCCGCGATCTACACTGCAGCTTGTGGCAATGTCAGATCCTTAACCCACTGAGCAAGGCCAGGGATCGAACTCTTGTCCTCACAGACACTATGTTGGGTTCTTAACCCTCTGAGCCACAATGGGAACTCCACTTAATATTTTTGTATCATATTCATGAGTGATATTTATCTGCAATTTTCTTTTTTTAAATTGTCTTCGTCTTTTAGATTTAGGTATCAGCATTATACATGTTTCATACAAGGAATTAGGACATTTTCCTTCCGTTACAATGCTCTAGAATAATCTGAGAATTACTGGGACTATCTAGTCCCTATGAAACCATCTGGACTTAGTACTTTTTTTTGTGGGGATAGTTCCTTAATAATTTTCTCTATCTTTTTGGAAATTGATCTCTTGAAGCTTTCTACCTGTGATGGGGTCAATTTTGGTAATCTTTATTTCCACAGTAAGTTATCTTATCCAGGTTTTCAAATTTATTTGTACAAAAGCTGGCAAAGTACAGACACTTCCACTTTGCACAGCAGTGTGCACAACAGGGGTGAAGAGGAGGACAGGAATATGTCTATTGCGGCAGCCAAGAGGCACCCAGTGGGATCCTTAACCCTACCCCTGGCAAAGGATCCCTAGCTGTGTGGAAAGTTCAAAGGCCAGAGGCGGGGAATGGTGACATGGGTACAGCTAAACCTTGGACTTATAGAGACAAAGATTCCCTACAAGTCCATTTTCTGCGCACTAAGCACAATTAGGTACTGACAATATGGGAATAAGGATCCATCTAAAGGCTGATGTACCGTTATCCTCTGGTTGAAAGGGCCTGAGGGTGACTAAGGAGCACAGAAATGTACTCACCAGCCTAGGAACATATAAATTGTTGTGACAAGCTAGGCTCTGCATGTCTCCCCTTTCACCATCAGGGAAAAAGTATGCCATGAGTTCTTCAGCTAACCTGGCATTGATTTCAGTGATGAAGGCCCCAATAAACATCTAAACAATGACGGAATAAACTTTCACATAAAAGCATACATACACTGGTATATACCTCACCTACTAAGTGCTAATTCTGAAAAAATCAAACAGCCACTTGCAGGTTTAAGATAAATGTTTCTATATCTCTGCATTATCAAAGGACGAGATGCTATCAAGCAAACATTTTAGCCTTTAATGCTAATCAAGGCTCTCTGAGGAGAAACACTAAGTTATGTATAACATGAAAGTAGAAGCACAGAGCATGATACAATAAAGCAATTAATTCTCAGTTGGTGTAGTTCTGTTTAAACCGGCAACGTTTCAGAGAACAGGGCTATACTATCACATAATTAAATGATGCCACTTAAATAGTAAGGACATTCCAATTGCTACTTTTGTAGGGACAACCCTGCAAATGCCTGTTAGTTTCCTGTGGGGAAGATTTAGATTAATAATATGACCCGAGCAATGGAGAGAAGGAAACCAACCTTAAACATGCTGGTGACCAGCGAGGTGGCAACAAAAATGACCTTTTTATCAAGAATCCTAGCCAATTAAGGTTAATTGAGTACTGTGTAAGGAGAAAGCTAAGTCTACAGGAAATAAAAACTGGTGGTTTATTACATAATGTTTCATATCATGGGGTAAGAGAGGCTCACAGACATATCCATTAACATGTTTTGCATAGAGCTAGTGTTCTAGTGGGAGAAACTGAATCACTGTTTTGCCTAATACTCTGATCCATTTCTGTAAACTGCCAGAGTGACTTTAATGAGACAGTGGTTAAAAGGCGAAGGCAATTCACAATTGTGCTAAACTACTATCTTTGGGAAAGACAGTACTGTGGGAAATCTTACCTTAGATATGAGAAGAATACTCTGGAAAGAGCCAAGTATTTTTCAACCTCCTAAAATATTTCATTGTTTTCCATATGATACCTCAAAATAAATCAACTGATGGCAAAATCATGCTTTGGGCTTAATAACCATCACATAATACGCCATGTCTTCATACTTGACCTAACTGCTTATGAAAATCTGTTCTGTATAGTTTCCCAAGCAGACTGGAAACATACTGCAGTTGGTTGAATGGTGGCCCCTCAGGACATATGTCCACATGCTAATTTCTAGAACTTATTATGAATGTTCCTTTACTTGGAAAAGGGATCTTAGCAGATATAAATAATTTAAGGATTCTGAGATGAAGATATCATCTTGGAATATCCAGGTGGGCCTTAAATCCAATAATAAGTATCTTTATAAGAGAAAGGCAGAGGGAGATTTCAGAGAGGGAGTGTGACTATGGAGGCAGAGACTGGAGTGACTCATTAATCCACAAGTTAGTACATTCTGAGAGCTATCAGAACCTGGAAGAGGAAAAGAATGGAATTGCCCCTAAAGTCTCTTGGAGGGAGTGCAGTGTGGCTGATTTTGGACTTCTGGCCTCTAGAACTGTGAGAAAATAAATTCCTGTTGTTTTAAGCCACCCAGTTTGTGGTAATTTGTTACAGCAGCCCTAGGAAACTAATACACAAATTTACCAAACAGAAGAGTAACTTGAAGACTCTAGACAAAGAGATAAAAAGCAGAGGCCAATGAAATCTGGCCCTTGTCCATGGCTTCAGAAATACCAAACCTCCAGGGAACAGGCACACTGTGAAGTCTGGGAAACCTCAGACTACAGAAATACCAATCAACTCATACAGATTTTTCCTACACAAATGAAGGCGAAATCCAATGACTATTATAATTTTCCCTCCTGCCTTTAGAGAAAAATAGCTGACTTACATGGTAAGCCTGATTTCAACTTTACAAGCCAGATTAAACAGCATCAGATTCAAGGTTTCTAGAGAAGCATTTTTACTCAAAGCAGAGTGCAAGAGTCTGCCTTATCTTGCTGTAGAAGTCAAACATTTCAAGTATGAGGCAGAACATAAAATACTGAAGAGAAGATGGGAATGTAAGTTCAGTACTCAGGACGGTATCTGCAAAGTGATACAAAATATATTTACCAGACTGGTCTCATGAATCTGCTTCTGATAAGAAAAGGCATTTTTTAAGGTTTTTAAAATAAACACAGGCAAACAAAATAGTTATGGTGTATCATGGGTAGAGATGTGAGCTTTAAATACATACAGTAGCATACAAATACATGAATATTTGTATATATTTTCATAAAGAAATAATAAAAGGATAAACTAAGAACTTAGAAAAAACAGTTAACTCTGAGGAAAGGGGAAAAAATAGGGAGAGAGACAAAAACTGGATCTCTCTGAATGTATTGGATCTCTCTGAATGTATTTTGTTCATAGTTTGATATCTGAACCAGACAAATGCTTCATATGGCTAAAAATGAAATTAAAAATCTTTAAAGAAAGGAATATGGGTCCAGGGACAGACTCCCTGGATTGATATACTGGTTTCAAATATAGTTTGGGGAAAGTTGTCTAAATTATCCCTGTCTCAGTTTACTTATCTGTAAAATAAGGATAATAACACTTACCTCATAGGGGAAGCTGTAGGGATTAAATAGATGAATCTATTTAAGGGGGTTTACATGGTATTGGGCTCATAGTGACTGCTAAATAAATCCTAGCTGCAGTTGTTTTACCAGCATCATCTTAGTTTTAGCTTTACTTCTAAAAGCAGAAAAGAAATATATAGCTGAGTTGTCCTCTCTAGTCCAAAAAATAATTGTTGATGAGGTAAATAAAGGAGATGTGAGTTCATGGCTCAACTAAAACATACATGGTTTGACCCCCAAAGATAACATTCCCAAGCAAGAGCCCCACAAGAACGTTAACCAACATCTTACAGGTCACAAGGTAACGCAGAAACCTCACAAAATGAAACATGGCTATCTGTTGCTACATTAAAGATTATGAATGAGGGATCTGGATGTTGACACTGACCTAGGGAAAGAAGTTGAGAAGTTTCACAAGTTCTTAATTGTGTGCCTATTTTACATGCACTGGTAGTTTCCCCAAAAGTTCCTGAAACAAAAAGGCTTTGTACTTACTAGATATCTGTTCATTTATGGTCAAAGAGGGGATTCACAGACTAACATACAGCCCAGAAGCTATGCCAAGTCCAACAGTGCATGCACATCTTGGCCTCTCAGATGCTTGCAGAAACAAAGGAGGCCTCACTATGTATTTGATTAGAATATCAATGCTTAACCTGCCAGAGTCACAAAATGAAAATGCCCTTCATGGACAGCTCGGGCTTTTTACCGTTCATTAACATCTCTCAGTGGGCAGTTTCTTAAAGCACAGCTAGTCTGAACATTTCTGCGACATTTTCTAGGGGAAAAGCCAAAACATTTACTTCCTGTATGACACAAAGGGGAACACTGTCTGGTTCATGTATAATGAAGCAGAGAGAATGATCAATTTTGATTCACAGCCACTATATCTGAGACTATACATAACTGATGACAAACAGATGTGTCACCTCAAAAGCATTTAAAAAACAGCTGCAAACATGGTAACTATATTGAATTAAAAGGAATTAACCTTAAGTAATTTTCTTAGAATTATACAATCTTTTTTTTTCTTCTTTTTTTTGCTGCACCCACAGCATGCAGAAGTTCCCGGGTCAGGGATCAACCGGTGCCACAGTAGGAACCCAAGTCACAGCAGTGACAACACTGAATCCTTAACCGACTGAGCCACCAGGGAACTCCAAATTATACACTCTTAAGAGAAAAACTTTCAGGTTATCTAAAAGAATCAACTACTTAAAGCAGAGAAAACCTAGCAAAGAACACAAGCTTGTTCTTTTTTTTTTTTTGCCTTTTTTTTCTTTTGAGGGCCACACCCACGGCATATGGAGGTTCCCAGGCTAGGGGTCGAATTGGAGCTGTAGCTGCTGGCTACACAGCCACAGCAACGTGGGATCCGAGCCACATCTGCGACCTATACCACAGCTCACGGCAACGCCAGATCCTTAACCCACTGAGCAAGGCCGGGGACTGAAACTGCATCCTCATGGATGCTAGTCGGATTCATTTCCACTGCGCCACAAAAGAAACTCCTGCAATTAGCTTTAAAAAAAAAACATCTTTAAGAACAGGAGCCTTTTGAGAATCAGATGAAGGCTACTAGCTCAGAAAAAAATACACATAAAAACATACCCTTAAAAGTCTGTATACAATTTTCAGAAGGTACCAAAGTCCCTGAATCATATTTGGAATTCACACACTCCTAGGAAATACTTCTCTAGGGAATAAATCAGGGGCAGGCACACAAAGGAATCTCTCACCAAAGCACTAAACATCAAAGAAAATATTTGTCTATCAGTGTAACCAATTAAGCCCCAGTGAAAAAGATCATTTATATTGCATTTCAATGACTAACTCCCAGTACAAACAAAAACGAAAAACAACAAGGTTTCATCTCAAACCTGTAGAGTCAGAAAAAAGAAATTCCCGTCCTTATAAGAAGAAAAAGGTAGGAGAGGCAGCAAATTAACAACTTTTTGTGAAACCATTAGAGAAATGAGTCACAGGACAAATGGTCAACTCAGAGATACAAACACGCCTGCAGGAAGACACAGGACAGGAGAATTCGATTACTTGGGGCAGAAGTCACAACAGGAACATTAAACTAGAAATTATGAATCTTTGGGGGCCAAGAGGGGACTACTATGAGAATCTCAAGTTTCTGGGAGCTGTAGTCAGGAAGTTCCCACTTTCTTATAAGCTTTTCTCTGGAAACCCAAGAAGGTTCTCACAGGGAAAATGGGTGAGAACCTGGGAAAAAAGCTCCCCCAGTGGTGCTGTCTGGGCTGCTGGTGCTCAGTGTCCTGGTTCCTTTACTAACAAAAGGCTTCATCGGCAAAGGAAGGATTTCAAGTGAGGGCACTGGAGTAACGTGACTAGAGTTGTGGGAAGGGAAAAGCACCCAGCCTCAGCTTCCTTGGGTTACTCAAGGGAGAAAAAATCCTTAATCTATGGGAGAGAGAACCTCGAGGACGTAGACTGAGAATACCAGAGGATACCTGCTGCAGGCAGGCAGAACAGTGGGTATGGGTGAAAAAACTCTATCCTTAAGGGCCACCTTCCCAACCTCACCCCTAGACTCAGGACCACTACACACTCCAAAGACTGAGACTAATCAGATTAGAGAACACCACCCCTCCCCCACACCCTACCACCATGCTAAAGCCTTTAGTGGCTTTACAGTGGCTTACAGGTGGGAGAGCTGCAGAAGACAGAATCTCTCGAGGACAAGCACAAAGGGAAAACTCTAAGAGAGGAGACAAAAACAAGGGTACCTGAAGAATTTGAATTCTCTGGTACCCACTGCAATAACAAATTTCAAACACCCCTGTACACTGCTGGTGGGAGTTGTAAACTGATGAAGCCCCCCCGCCTTGGAAGACAGTTCGACATTCCCTCAAATGGTTAAACAGAGTTACCATATGACTCAGCATCTACACCTAGGTGTTTTTGAAAACATATGTCCATATAAAAATGTGTACACGAGTGTTCACAGCAGCATTACTCACAACACTCCAAAAACTGAGATAGCCCAAATGTCCACTGACTAATGGATAGATTAAAAAAAATGTGATATATGGAGTTCCTGTTGTGGCTCAGTGATACACGAACCCAACTAGTATCCATGAAGATGCGGGTTCAATCCCTGATCTTGCTCAGTGGATTAAGGATCCGGCACTGCTGTGAGTTATGGCGTAGGCCACAGATACAGCTGGGATCCTGCACTGCTGTGGTGTAGGCCAGAAGCACCATTTCCACCCCTAGCCTGGGAACTTCCATATGCTGTAAGTGCAGCCCTAAAAAGCAAAAAAAAAAAAAAAAACCCCAAAAAACCAAACCAAAAAACCCCACAAAAACTAAAAAAGCAAAAAAAGTGATATCTGCATACAATGGAGGATCATTTGGTCATAAAAAAGAAATGAAGTAATGCTACATGCAACAACATGGATGAACCTTGAGAATGTTAAGTGAAAGAAGCCAGGACACAAAGGCCATATACTGAATGATTCCATTTATAAGAAGTGTCCAGAATAGGCAAAATCATAGAAACAGAAATCAGATTATTCGTTGCCAGTGGCTGGGAGTAGGGGGACTGGGGTATAACTGCTAAAGGATAGGGGGTTTCTTTCTAGGGTGTTGAAAACGTTCTAAATTTAGACTGTGGTAATGATTACCCACACAACTCTGTGAATATACTAAAAGCCACTGAGTTATACACCTTGAGTAGATGAATTATATGCTGTAAGAATTATACTTTTTAAAAAAGATGTTAATGTTTTTTTAAAAAGGAACAATTGTTGTGGTATCAATAGACATCACCTGAGAGGCCTTGACATCCACTACCTCCTAGCAATAAGGCATTCCTCCTCCTCCTCAATGTAAATCTCAGCAGAGACTGGGTAGGGAGTCTGGAGGTTACCACTGCCCATCAGTAATTCGGTATCCCTCATGCTGTCAGTGGAGGCAACAAGGTGAGGATTTCCACCCCTGCCAAGCAGCAATGAGATACCTCTTTCCCCTTCCCAGAGCCCAGAGAGGTTAACAGAACTATCTTCTTAGAAATATAACAGAACTAGGATGGGAGCCTAGAAATTCTGTAGTTGGTGGGAAAAAGTCAGCACCCCATTTCCCTAATGGTCTGGTTATTATGAAGGCCTGCTAAAACAGATTTAAACAAGACTTAGTGTCTGATGACATAATGCAAAAAAAAAAAAAAAAGAACAAGATGCAACAGAAAATCACTCATAATACTAAGAACTAGGAATGAGAAGAGCCCATAAATAGCCACCTACACACTGAGATGACACAGATGCTGGAATTATCTGACAAGGATTTTAAAGCAGCCATCATAAAAATGCTTCAACAAGAAATTACAAACATTTTTGAAACAAAAACTATGAAAGATTCAGCAAAGAAATAAGAGAATATAAAGAATAATCAAATGGAAAATTTGAAGTGGAATGATATAATAACTCAAACTCACAGGTTAGGCTCAACAGAATAATGGAATTAACAGAATAAAGAACTGGTAAATAGGAGTTTCCTCATGGCCTAGTGGGTTAAGGATCCAGTGTTGTCATCAAACTCCAAATAGGATAAACCAAAAGAAATCCATGCCAGGCACATCAGGATCTAACTTTGGAAAACTAAAGACAAAGAAAAATCTTGAAGGCAACTGGAAGAGAAATGACTAATTACCTACAGGAGGGCAACCATTTGAACGAGGGCAGATTTCTCATTAGAAACCATCGAGGCCAGAAGGAAGTAACACATTTTTCAAGTGCTAAAAGAAAAGTTCTGTCAAACTAGAATACTATGACAAGTGAAAACATTCTTCAGGTGAAACCAAGACATTTTCAAATGAAGGAAAACTAAGAGAATTTATCACTAGCAGACTTAGCCTAAAAGAGTAACTAAAGGGAGTTCTTCAAATAGAAAGGAAATCAGGAGTTACCGTCGTGGCTCAGTGGTTAACGAATCCGACTAGGAACAATGAGGTTGTGGGTTCGATCCCTGGCCTTGCTCAGTGGGTTGGGATCTGGCATTGCCGTGAGCTGTGGTGTAGGTTGCAGACAGACGCGGCTTGGATCCCGCGTTGCTGTGGCTGTGGCGAAGGCCGGCAGCTACAGCTCCTGTTAGACCCCTAGGCTGGGAACCTCCATATGCTGCGGGTGCGGCCCTAGATAAGGCAAAAAGACAGAAAAAAAAAAATAGAAAGGAAATAAACAAAAGGGAAGTTGGAACATCAGGAATAAAGGAAGAACAAGAGAATAAAACTATGGGTAAATATAACTGACTATCCTTTTTCTCTTGAGTTTTATAATAACATTTGACAGTTGAAGCAAATATTCTAACAATGTCTAATGTAGTTCTCAATGTATGTAGAGAAAATATTTAAGACAATTTATAAAGGTAGGGGTTGGATAAACAAACCTAAATGGTGGTATGGTTTCTTTACTTCACTCAAAGTGGTAAAAGGTAGAGACCAGCAGACTGATAATGTCATGTTTGTGAAAGGCCCTCCCTTTTTAAAGACTGCTTCCCAAGAGTAACCACGCAAAGGTAAACAAAGTTATACCTTTAAAACCACCATAGAAAAACCAACATGGAATTTTAAAAAAATGTTCAAGTAATTCACAAGAAGGCAGAAAATAAAGGAGGAACAAAAAAACCCCCAGAGGAAACAAACAGAAAAACAGTAAAATGCCAGATTTAAACCAAATTGTACCAAAAGCTATATTAAATATGCTTTAAATAAACCAACTGAAAGACAGAAATTGAAAAAGTATATTAAAAATGACCCAACTATATAGCATTTGAAATTCATTTCAAATGAAATCATATATAAAAATTACAAGTAAAAGGATGAAAAAATATACCATACACCATATAAACATGAATCAAAAGAAAGCCAGAAACTATATTAATACTAGATAGTGTAGACTTCAGAGCAAACAAAATTACCAAAGACAAAGAGGGACATTACATGGTGATAAATTCAGAAAGAAGATATAGCAATCCTAAATATGTATGTGCCTAACAACAGAGCTTCAAAATACACGAGGTCAATCTGATAGAACTGGGAGGAGAGACTATATTTTCTGACAAAAATGGACTCAAAACAGAAATCAGTAACAGAAAGACAGCAAGAAAGTCTCTAAATGCTTGGAAACTAAACAACACACTTCTAAATAATCCATAGGTCAAAGAGGAAGTCTCAAGAGAAATAAATATACTGAACTAGATGAAATGCGAGCAGATTTCTCATTAGAAACCATGAGATTAATGGGACACAGTTAAAGCAGTATCTAAAGGGAAATTTATAGTACTCAAATTATTATATTAGAAAAGAGGAAAAAATCTCAAATAGCCTAAGCACCCACCTCAAGAATCCAGAAAAAGTGCAAAATAAAACTAAAGCAAGAAAGAAGAAAATAGTAAACATAAGAGCAGAAATCAATGGAACTGAAAAGAGAAAAATAGTAAGAGACAATTTCACTGATTTAAAGAATATTTTGAGCAGCACAATAAATTATGTACTACTGGATTATAACCCAAAGTATAAAATAAATATACCTGAGTCCATACTACTGTAAGTTATCAAATAAAAATTTTAAATTAAAGAAGCATCCAGGGAGGGTCTTACAATTGCTTAATTTTGGGAAACAATCAGATTATCTAATATAAAGCACTGGGCACATAAAATTTCAATAAATGGTAGCTATGAGAGGTAGGTGTGATAATGTCCATGTCATAACGATAAAACAAATTATTTCAGAGAGATGAAATAAGCGAGCAAAGCAAAACATGGAATCAATTTCTTTTAATGCCAAGGCTGGTTTTGTTCTACAATATCAGGATCTCTCTTTTATAACAGAATGTGACATGTGAACAAAACAATTTGCTTCCAGTAGCCCAGATTCCCTATTTCTTGCAACAAAAGACTGATATTCTCACTGACTTGGAGGCAGCGGGCCTTAAGATCCAAAGCTCTTGAGTCACTTTAAGTTTTAGCACTGGCTATCCTACATGGGAAAGTAGTAAGGTTTTTTTCCTCACCATTCTGTAGTCAAAGCCTCCTCTGATAGAGGAGGAAATTTGTTCTACTTCTGTTTATGTGCATTTTATTTCCTAAGTTTTTCTGCATGACACAGACACATGTAAATACACAAAATATTTTACCATGCCCAGAAGGATACCTGACAAATGAAAAGTGACCTGAGAAAGAAAGAAATGCTCTCTCTGGCTGACACCCTAAAGCAACGGCTCCCCACCCCTTGCATGAGGGCACGTGGAACCTGTACTTGTTTCTAATTAATATGGCAAACATGATGGGCTACCATTTCCTTGATTAGGTTATGATACCTGGCAAATGTGATGGGATGTCACTCTCATGATTATAAGACTAAGTCTTGAAGACTGGAGCAAAAGACTTTCCCCTGGCTGGCTTTGCAAAAGTAAGCTGCTATGTTTTGAAAGGATCTATAGACAAGGCCACATGGGAAGGAACTACAAAGAGCTTCTAGGAGCAGAGGGTAGTCCTCTACTAAAAACCAGCAAACAACAACAACAACGACAAAAAACAGGGACCTTGGTCCTCCAGCTGGAAGGAAATGAATTCCGCCAACAACCTGAATGAGCTGAAAGCTAATTCTTTCCTAGTCAAACTTCAGGTGAGAACATAGAACAGCCAGCACACTGATTACAGCCTTGAAAGACTTTGAACAGAGAACGTAGCCCATACTCCCGACCCACAGAAACTGAGATAATAAATGTGTGCTGCTTTAAGCCACTGATTTTGCGATAATGTATATAATGCAGCAATAGTTAATATACAATTCTCTTTTCCTTTGCAGTCAAGGAAGAATATTCATAGTAGATATGAAGAATCAAGGTCAGTTTCTCATCATGTAATCATCACAGAGGAAAGTCTACAGGATCACTATACCCTTATCAAGTCCAAATGCAACCCTCGCACTTTGCTGCCCTTGGGGCAGAAGATGACCAGCCTCACAAGGACTGACCCATTTTTCCTGGGCTGATGGTAGTGTTTTGAAGGTTCTGAGGACACACCACAGCCCAGATCTCCAATCTAGTCCTTTCCTTCCCTATCCACAACTTCCTCATCTATCCTTTCCCGCACTATCTCCCACTTGCCAACTTAACTCTTTCCTATCAAAGGCCAAATCTTAGGATCTCTGGGTCCTTCCCAGTTCTCCAAGTCTGGCTCCCTTTGACTTCTTAGCTAGGGGAGGATTTATATTCTAAAGCCAGGCACTTAGGAGTCATCACCAAAATGAAAGCACAGTGACGATTACTTTTTCCCAAGGGAAAAAGGAAATGGAATCTTTCTTGAAAAACAAAAAAGTTCATCAAAAGATAAGCCTATCCATTGGCACACAGTTTACTCTCCATAGCTCCAAGATCTGGGTATTGTAGGTATATAGGGAGAAGGCTATCTATTTTTTTTAAGTCTAAAAATTGAATATCTGATCTCACCTCAGCAGGTTTCTTGTGTTCATTTGGAATTTTTGACTTGCGCCTATACATTGAGCCAGAAGTAAAGGAAGTGGAAGGACCTGCAAAAGAAAATTAGAAAAAAAATACCGAGACTTATTACCTGCTAATAAAACTAAATGTCATCCAAGGGAATATGAAAGACATGATTGAGAAGAGCACGGTGACCTTATATCACAGAAGAAAATAGTTAAATTGCAACCAAGAAAGCCTCATAATAGAGTTTAATGACATTTATAGGTGACCTCCCAGGGTGTAAAAGCTTCAACAATACTAATGCTAAGGAGATTCAATTTGGTGTAATCATACCTCATAACAATTTGGAATTACACAATTCATGTTCCATCTGGAGAAAAAAGCATCTGCAAAAGCAACTGAAAAAACTGAAAATGTGGAGCAAGTAATCTGTATGTCCTTCAGCACTTCCCCAAATGCTACTGTTAATAAAGTTGTTGCCTTTTACCAATGATGACTCATCCAGTCAAGCACTTAGTACCTGAGCTATAAATAGAACTGTAGGGTCTACAATTTATACTCTCAAACTTTTCTTACTTTTCTAGAAACACTGCTAAGTCATTGGTAGATCTGGCTTTTATTGCTTGAGTAAATAAACAGTGAAAAACAAAATACGATATGCCACACAAAATCAGTTCTCTCATCTAACTTATCTATGTCTAATGAAACTTAGGTGAATAAAAAAAAAGGTATCCCTGACTTTCCTTCCTAGAAAACATTTTTTAACCATTGAAGGAAGCATGATATAGTTTGATCTCAAGTCAAAGAAGAAATCCTCAAGGAGTATAGATATAAAGGTTACCAGCTGTTGGCCGGTTCTACTCACTCTCGTCTGAACTGTCACTGCTGCTCAGAGTTCTATGGCGTTTCATCCTGGAGCATCCTGGGAAAGAAAACAACACTGAATAAAATAGTCAAACACACACACACACACACACACACACACATACACACACACGGCAGTAAATACTGCCCAAGAAGTCGCAGCAAGCAAATCATACAAATCAAATGATTTATGTTAAGAATATTCTCAAATGACCTAGAGTGATGAGAGAAGAGTACTATCAAATTCTCCAATACAGAGTGTGTCAAAGACTGAGTGAGGCCACGTATTAGCTTTAGGAGGAAATCCAAGCTGCAGGGGATGAATGGTGTAGGACTGACTGGAGCCTCACGTGTGGACACATGACCACTGCCCACCCAAACAAAGAGGGGCACCCACAGGGCCATCATCAGTCAGGGATCCCCAATAAGAGAGGAGTAGGAAAGGAAATAGCAGTTGCAAAGGCGGAGTTGCCAAGGGCCAAGGCTAAAATGCGTGAGACAAAAAAAAAACAAACAAGTAAGGCATGTCCCACCTTTAAAAGCAGAACACACTGTTTTTCTGCCTGCCCTTCTCCCTCTTTCTCACTTTCTCCCTGTCCTTATCCTGCAAACAACCAGCCTAAGTTAAAATTATATCTATCTAATCTTCAAGGAATTCTACAGAAAACTCCTACATTGTGAAAAATGTTTTTAACTAATATTTCCAATGGTTTAAGCATCCTTCCGTGTGTGTGTGTGTCTGCATATGAGAGAGACACCAATGACAGACAAAAAGAGGGACCACCTTCTTGGGAACACATCAGAGAACAGGAAAAAAGGAAGACACAATATGACACTTCAAGTCACAAAGAAAGTGCTGAAAATATAAACAAGAAAAGACAGTGATACAGTCAATAATTGACATTCTTTTATGTGCCACAGTATGCAAAATGCTACTAGGGGCAATCATGATTCCACAAGGAATAGAAGTCAGGGCTACTTCCTTCAAATGACTTACAATTTAACAAGGAGATAGAAATTCAAGTACAAGTAATATGAGCAATTAGGAGTAACAGAAACAAAACTACACGTTAAAAAGCTAATAACTGTTCCATTACTGGCATGACAATGTGAAGAGCTTTGTGGACCCACTCCTTAGCGAAACTGGTGAACTTTATTTAAAAAACAAACCACCAAACAAAAAACCCACTCATTAAAAATCTCTGGAAATGGTCCTAAGGCCTACAGCAAATGATGAATTTTATCTACTACAACTCAGTACATAAAGTTAGATAGACTCTGTAGTATTTGGACCTAGACCCACTTCCTCCATCCCAGCTCCCAGCACAGATCTCACACCAGACTGGTGCAGTCAAGAACACAGAGCTCCCTCTCCTCTCCCAGGTGCAAGGCTTTCTTCCTGGGAGAAGCAGGATGTCTTTGTTTCTCATCTGGTCCCCAGTTACTACCTGTTGCTAAGGCTAAGTCCCAGACAAGTGTGGCTGAGAGAGAGGGGTTCCCTTCTTCCAGGTGGCACACACTCCTGAATTGGAGGCTAAGTCTCAAGTGTGGTGCCAAGAATAATAAGGCCCCGATTGTCCTGGCCCCAGATCACAGAGTGGGGGTTCTACATTGAGAGGAAAACTTGCCACTCAGAGGAAACACATCCTTGTCCCCACCCCCTACACTAGAGCTATGGTTCAGGATTTTGCCTAATGGGAGAAGTAGACCATAGAATAGAAGGCTCCAAATCTTTCCCCAATGGAACTGACTTCATTTGTGATAGTGTGTGGAGAAGTTCAAGCCTAGGCTAGCATGCTAGAGAGAATCAGGGAAAGAAATAGCTAGGAGGAACCATCTTGGGGGGTCAGAAGAAATCTCAAATATCGATCTCAGGAACTATCCCTTCAAAGGAGCCCCAATTTGTTTGGATCAGTTTGGGGAGCAATTTATGCCCCAGGGCATTATAAAACTACAGTGCAATCAGCCAGCAATTAGCAGAATTTAACAGCTGGGTGTGGTCAGGGAAAAGAGTTAAAAAGAGCCCTGTCAAAACCACTGTCATCCCAGGGTGACTGTGGGCATACCAAAGGCTGCACCCCTAAGAAGCAACATAGAGACTTCATAGTTCAGGGCAAAGGGGGAGAGTAAATAAAGTTCAATAAAATAATGCACACCTTCATATATGCTTAACCTTTACTGGTCACTTGTGTTAGTAAATTTTCCTCTTTTTTTTCATTTCCCTTGGAACACCAATGCCTGTATTACTGGCTTCTAAAAACTCATTTATGACTAAGGATGTTAACTATTTATCATGCACTGCAAATGAAATACCTTGCGTTTATGCCACCAGTTTACTACGGTGTTTTGTATTTTGGTTGTGTATTAAAATATAATTGTGTTGTGTTTAAAAAAATAAAAATAAAACAATAATGCAGCCAGTCACTAAAAAAGTAAACAATAGCAATAACGAGCCCTAAGGGGTGGCAGGGCACCAGTACTAAGTTGCTACATTATATTATCTAAAATGTCCAGTTTCCAACAAAAAATTATGAGACATGCAAAAAAAAAGGAAAGTATGACCTGCACACCAGCAAGAAAGTAGGCAACAGAAACTGCCTATAAGTGCAACCAGATGTCAGATTTAGCAGGCAAAGACTTCAAATTAGCCACGTAAATATGTTCTTAGAACTAAAGAAAACCATGAACCAAGAAAGAAGATGAAGAAAAATGAACAAAGGGGGAGTACCAGAAGGAGAGAGAGAAAAAAAGGAAGAAGAAAAAATAATTTTTTAATGGCTTCAACCTTCCCAATTTTACTCTTAAACATTAATTTGCACATACAGGAAGCTCATCAAACTCCAAGTAGTTTACACTACTATTACTACTAAAACTACTACTACAACTACTATACTATACTACTATCTGCAAAGAGATGCACAAATAGATGATATATCACGGTCAAATTTCTGAAAGCCAGACAAGGAGAAAATTCTCAAAAGCAGCAAGGGAAAAATGACTCCTCACTTAGAAGGAAACCCCAATAAAATTAACAGCTAACTTCTCATGAGAAACAATGCAAGTCAGAGGTAGTAAGATAAGATATTCAAAGTGACCTGTAGTGATGTTGGCACATATCAATGAATATATTAAAAATCATGAAACTGTACACTTTAAAGGTGTGATCTGTATGGTATATAAAGTATAACTCAATAAAGCCGTTATTTAAAAAACTAATAGGATTAGCATAAGTATCAAAAGCATTAATCAAATTCTATTTGTCCTACTATCAAAGTCAACTGAATCTCTCTCTTTTTTTTTTTGGCCTTTTTTTTTAAGGGCCGCACCTGTGGCATATGAAGGTTCCCAGGCTAGGGGTTGAATATGAGCTGTAATGCTGGCCTACACCACAGCCACAGCAACGCAAGACCTGAGCCGCGTCTGTGACCTATACCACAGCTCACAGCAACACTGGATTCTTAACCCACTGAGTAAGGCCAGGGATCGAACATGCGTCTTCGTGGATACTAGTCAGATTCGTTTCTGCTGAACCACGATGGGAACTCCTCGAATATTTTTTTTTAAACTGCAATATAATTGACATTTAACACTATGTCAGTTTCAGGTTTATAACATAATAATTCAGTATCTGTATATATTGCAAAATGAAGAAAGTTTCTTTAAATAGGATGTTAACCTCCCATCGTATAAAATTTGGGGGCTACCTTTGGCTCCCAGTATAAAATTTAAGACATTCAAACACTCTTCTGAAATGTAAACAAAAACAACAATAGCAGAACACTTCCCATCAAAAAGTAATATGAAGTCACAATGGGAGTTCCCAATACGGCACAATGCGTTAGTGATCCAGCTTGTTTCTGTGGAGGTGCCAGTTTGATCTCCAGCCCAGTCAGTGGATTAGGTGCAGCTGTGGTATACAGGTTGCAGCTCTGGCTTGGATCTGATCCCTGGCCTGGGATCTTCCATATGCCACGGGTGCAGTGGAAAAAGAAAAATAAGTAAATAAAAATGAAGTCACAATGAATCTAGAAATTTAAAGATGAAAGTAACATTTTCTAACTGTTCCCTATTGAATGCACAAATCTATCTAGAGTAGCACTTCATTTGTCTGATACCCTCAGGATGTTCATATATGTAAGTTTTCCAGGTAAACGGTGTGCCCAAACATTCAGAATCCTATTATCAATGGGAACTTTTCTTAAATAGCCATTTATTAATATTCTATTGCTGCAGTTAACACAAACTCAATGGCTTAAAAGTACACAAATTTATTATCTTAAGTTCAGTGGGTGAGAAGTCTGATACAGGTATTCCTGGGCTAAAATTAAGATGTTGGTAGGGCTCTGGTCCTTTGTGGAGGCTCTAGGAAAGAATTCATTTCCTTGCCTTTTCTGTCTTCTAGAGGTCACTAACACTTCTTGGACCCTGACCAGCTTCCAGAGCCAGCAACACTGCATCTCTCTTACTGCTTCTATCATCACACTCATTCTCTGGTGTCTCTCTCCTGCCTCCCTCTTCCACTTTTAGTGACCCTTGCTATTACACCAGGCTCACGCAGATAATTGGGGATAATGTCCCTATTTTTTTCTTTTTATGGCCACACTTGTGGCATATGGAAGTTCCTGGGCCAGGGGTCGAATCGAAGCTGCAGCTGGGGCCTATGCCACAGCTTGCAGCCAAGCTGGATCTTTAATGCACTGAGACAAGGGATCGAACCTGCATCCTCACAGAGACAACGTCAGGTCCTTAACCTGAGGAGCTATAATGGGAACTCCTGTCCTTATTTTATTGTTATTTTTTGCTTTTTAGGGACACACCCATGGCATATGGAGGTTTCCAGGCTAGGGGTCCAATCGGAGCTACAGCTGTCAGCCTAAGCCACGGCTACAGCAATGCCAGATCCGACCTGCAACCTCATGGTTCCTAGTTGGATTTGTTTCCACTGTGCCACGACGGAAACTTCCCTGTTCTTATTTTAAAGTCAGTTGATCAGCAACCCTAATTCTCCTTTGCCATATAACCTAACATGTTCACAGCTTCCAGGGATTAGGTCATAGCCATCTCAGGGGGCCCATTATTCTGCCTACCACAACCTAATGTGTTTTTGCAGTGTTAGAAGTGAATATACCCCCACACAAATATGCCCAACATATTTTTGACAAGGTACAAAAGTAATAAAATGGAGGAAAGATAACCTGTTCAACAAATGGTACTGGAAAAATAGGGGGAAAAAAAAGAACCTCAACCTAAGTTTCATCCTTTATACAAAAGTTAAATCAAAATGGACCGTGGACTTAAATGTAAAAGTATAAAAATTTTAGAAAAACACGAGAAAATCTTCGGGATCTAGGGCTAAGCAAAGAGTTCTTCAACTTGACACCAAAAGGATGATCTGTCAAAAGAAAAAATTCACTATCATCAAAATGAAAAACCTGGTCTGCAAAAGACTGTTAAGAAGTTACAAAAACAAGCTACAGAATGGGACAAAATACTCAAAGGCCACATATCTAACAATGGACTTGGTACTCTGAATATGTAAAGAACCCTCAAAACTCAAAAGGAATAAATGATTCAATTAAAAATGTGCAAAAGACTTAAACAGACATTTCACCAAAAAAGCAATACAAATGGCTCCTAAGCACTCGAAGAGTGCTTACCATTACCATCAGGGAAATGAAAGTTACAACCATGATGGCTGAAATAAAAAATAGTGAAAATCTGGAGTTCCTGCTATGGTACAGCAAAGGATCCAGCATAGTCTCTGTGGCGGCCTGGGTTTGATCCCCGGCCTGCACAGTGGGTTAGGGATCTGGTGTTGCCACAGCTGTGGTGTAGGTCACAGCTGCAGCTCAGATTCAGTCCCTAGCCTGGGCATTTCCTTATGCCACGGGTGCAGAAAAAAAAAAAATGAAAATTCAAATGGTGAAGGTTTTCTTTCTTTTCTTTCCTTCCTTCCCTCCTTCTTTCTTTTTCTCTTTCTTTCTTCCTCTCTCTCTTTCTTTCTTTCAGCTGCACCCAAGGCATATGGAAGTTCCCAGGCTAGGGGTCGAATGGGAGCTGTAGTCACTGGCCTATGCTACAATCACAGCAACACCGAGCCGTGTCTACAACCTACACCATAGCTCATGGCAACGCCGGATCCTGAGCCTGCTGAGCAAGGCCAGGGATCGAACCTGCGTCCTCATGGATACTAGTCAGATTCGTTTCCACTGAGCCATGACAGGAACTCCTCAGCTATTTCTTTAAAAATTAAACATGCAGCTATCATAGGACCCAGCAATTGAACTCCTGGGCATATATTCCAGAGAAATGGAAATATATGTTCACACAAAACCCTGTACACAAATGTTTATTGCAGCTTTAATCATAACAGCCAAAAACTGGAGATGAGCCAGATCTCTTTCAGCAGGGGAATGGTTAAACAATCTATGGTACATCTAGATACTACTCAGCAATAAAAAGGAACAAAGTACTGACACATGCTACAATATGTAAAACAAATATAAAACATGTAAAAAAATCACTTAACAAAAAACTATTATGCTCAGTGAAAAAAGTCATAAATACCAGACCATTTATTGTCGATTCTATTTATATGAAATGTCCAGAGTAGGCATATCTATAGAGACAAGAAGTAGATTAGTGATTGCCTAGGGTTGGGAGTGAAAACACGTACTGACTGGGCATGAAGCTTCTTTTGGGGTGACAGAAATGTTCTAAAATTGGATAGCGGTGATAGATGCAAAACTGTAAATATATTAAAACCCACTGAATCATCTACTTAAAATGGATGAATTTTATAGTATGTAAATTATACTTCAATAGAGCTAAGAAAAAAACCTTTAGGGAGTTCCCATCATGGCACAGTGGAAATGAATCTGACTAGGAACTATGAGGTTGCAAGTTCGATTCCTGGGCTCGCTCAGTGGGTTAAGGATCCGGCTTTGCTGTGAGCTGTGGTGTAGGTTGCAGGCGTGGCTCGGATCTGGCGTTGCTGTGGCTATGGTATAGGCTGGCAGCTGTAGCTCCAACTGGACCCCTAGCCTGGGAACCCCCATATGCCACGGGTGCAGCCCTAAAAAGTACAAAAAAAAAAGAAAAAAAAACCTTCAAAAATTATTGTGACATTTTACCAATGAGAAATTTTTAGATAGAATCAAGAATAAAAGCAATAGAAAATTTTTGTGTCTACTGAACATAATCTCCATATGGATTACTGATACTGAGACTGGAGGCAGCATATGCCACAGAAGAAATAACTTTTGTTCTCTAAACACCCTCAATTAAGAAAGCCAACTGGGCATGGCCCCTCTCTCTTCACTTTCTTGAAAGTTTCAGGAGACCCAAGACTTCTTGTGAGCCAGATACTCCTCTCATCTGAAGTTCTGGTCTTAAGGACTTTGGTTAAAACGGCATTTCCATGTTCTCTAATATTCTCCTCTTTATTTATTTTTTGTCTTTTTATGGTCACACCCGTGGCATATGGAGGTTCCCAGGCTAGGGGTCCAATTCGGAGTTGTAGCCGCCGGTCTACACCACAGCCACAGCAACGTGGGATCCGAGCCAAGTCTGCAACCTACACCACAGCTCACAGCAATGCCGGATCCTTAACCCACTGAGAGAGGCCAGAGATCAAACCCGCAACCTTATAATTCCTAGAGGATTCATTTCCGCTGCGCCACGACAGGACTCCTAATATCCTCCTCTTTTGATGCAATACCAAACTGTTCATGACTGAAGCAGGTGCAGATTTTTATGAATCTGTAAAGTCTGGTGCTTTTTAAACTATTACAGTAAAACAATAACTTTTTATTAGAGATTGAAACAAAAAAACTATCTTACATTATCAGTAAAGAGCCTCGGAAACAGATTATCTAATACCAATAATGCCAGTCCTGGAAACTTGGGTTGCTTACAATTTTTAGAAAAGAAAACAAAGCAAGCAAGTTTTTGGGTCTGTCCATTTCTGTGACGGCACTGCTGTTTTAACTACTACAGAAAAATGACAAAGAATAGTAAATATCAGCAGAATAATGCCACGATGGCAAATCTCTAGATCATCTTTGTTACTTCTAATCACAATAGTCAGAAATATCATTATCGCCAGACGTTTTACAGATGAGGAAATTTGGCCTCAGAAACATTTAAATGACACGTTTGGAGCTACATGGCCACCAGAGGGCAGAGCTGGTGGGGATATCGAGAATGGGCACTCCAGGTTGACCCTGGGACCTGAGGCAGGCTAGGGGGTAACAGTAGGAATGTTATCTAAGCTCAGCCTCATGACCATGGCCTTTGAGGCCTATAGACTTCCAGCTCCAATTTGTCAGATCTCATCAGATGCTGCTCCCCTGCCTCCTGCACGTGCTATACGCCCTATGTGATTCCACGAACATAACATCTTGTTTCACACTTGCCAGCTTTTGCACAGGGCTCTTCCCCCTGCCTATAGTTCCCTGTCTGTTTACCCTGACCTGGTCCTACCCATTTGTTAGAACTCTTCAATGAGGCTCCCCAGATAAGCCTCTCTCACAATTGTTCACTCCTTTCATTTCTATTCAAGTCTCTGTACATGTTTCTGTCCATGTAAAAAAGCTCTTCATTTGCACTGTAAATTTTCTTTACATGGTCAGCCCTGCCACAAGACCACAACCTGGGAACTTTCACATGCCATGGGTGCAGTCCTAAAAAAAAAAAAGAAAAGTGCTTTAGAATAAAAATTTTTGTTAAGCAAAACCATAAATAAATAGAGCTCAATGTGCCATGATGTCTTACTTGGATATATTATGCAGCTGTTTATTTTCTAGTCCTCTATTCAGAGTGCATACTGTATAAAGGCATTCTTTTCTTCCTTACCTCCCACAATGAGTACTCCTTTATTTTGGAAGAAATGAAATGTGCACCAGCTCTCACCTTGCACCCTTGAGAACAGTAATTTGGTGGCAGTTTTCAGATCTTATTCCTACCATAATCTCAACCAAAATGATTAACAACTTACAGGATTAACAACTTGAATGATTAATATCTTAACAGTGGCTTATAAACCAGGCAAAACACAAACATATCAAGTAAGTGCCCTCCTTGGGTGAAATTCCCTCTTAAAGGAGCACTGTCTGGAAGTTAACCCAACTAGGATTATTTGGGACTATAATATAAATCTGTGGTTTGGTGGCTACTTGACTCCCCATTAATATTACCACAGAAGAGCAGGCGGGCAGGAAAAGTGATCAACTCAAACACAGCCCTTTTCCCTTCCTTCTATATGCCTATGCCTATGAGACATCTGAAATGCATGGTCAGTGCAAGGAGCTGCTCTTCACTGCCATCTGTGGGGCCATGCAGCAGATTAAAAATAATCTAAGGCTTTATTTTAAACATATTCACACCCTTTGACCCAGGAATTCTACTTCTAACATTCATCTCTGAAAGATAATCCAAAACACAGAAAATGATTTATGAACAAAAATGTTCATTAAAACTCCCTAATAAAAATAATAAATGAAACCTAGCTATCAAACAAAAGAGGAACAAAGTATATTAACATTATGGTATTTCATTCAATCATTTAAACATAGCTATACAGGGAAATGTTTATATTAAAATGTTACATGGGAGTGCCCACTGAGGCTCAGCGGTAATGAGCCCGACTAGTATCCAAAAGGAATGGGTTCGATCTCTGGCCTTGCTCAGTGGGTTAAGGATCCGGTGTTGCCATGAGCTGTGGTGTAGGTCACAGATGCAGCTCGGGCCTGGTGTGCTATGGCTGAGGTGTAGGCTGGCAGCTACAGCTATGATTCAACCCTAAGCCTGGGAACTTCCATACGCCACGGATGTGGCTTTAAAAAGACAAAAAAAAAAAAGTTAAATGGAAAAAACAGTACAAAAATTGGTTTTATAGCAAGATTGCATCTATGAAATAAAATATATAGAAAATAGATAAAGGCCATAAATCAATTTACTAATGTTAGTCGCATCAGTAACACTGAAATGATGCATTTCTGAGTGATAAAAACATTCTTTTCAATTTTTTCCATTCTCATTTTTACACATATAGGACACATTTATAATTCGGAAAAAATTTCTAAGATTTCAAGGTGTATGCCCCCGAAATTACCCACAAATAATGCAGCTGACCTGAAAAACTGAAACTATGAAAGCAGTTGTCACTGTCATTCAAGATGGACATCAACCAGAACTGAAAAAAATCCAGAAAAGCACAATACAATCAACTGGATAGAGATATTATAAAGTTAGTCCCAGAAAGTGCAAAACCTCAAGAGTTAAGAGTGTAGAAATGACTGACTTTATTCACATAATCGAAGAGTTCAAGTAACAAAGGGGCACCCCCTGTAACTTAAAGGCAATTTTATCAAAAAGAAAGCAGGACTTTGAGCAATGCTTAGGGAACTTAGAGAACTCATCAGCTCAAGAAGTGGAACAGAATGAAAATGTAAACAGGTTTAAGAAGGACTGAGATAAAATGAAGGAGGATAAATCCATGATGGAATTTGGAAGTAATCCTTAAGTAAAGAAGCATCTGAAAGTCCAGCTCCCTTAGGAAAATACCCTCCAGAGCCATTAAAAGAGATAAATGTTTGAGTTAGGCCACTGGTCAGAACAGAGCAGCACACCTCTTTTATCCTTAAGGATCAATCCTGCCCGTGTGTGCAAAGAACCTCCCAAGCTATTCCTTAAACAGAAATCATAAATGCTATAAATGAGTTTCTTGGGCTGATTACCTCTGCTTTGGGGTAAACAATACTAATCCTTTCCACACTAAGACTATTTGAGTCGTCTGCCTATGCTTTAATTCAGAATTGACCCCGCTCTATAAAACAACTCAATCTATCACTGTTCTAGTGTTGTGGAAACAAAACTTTTCCTTTAAGTCTGTTCACCTCAGATATCTTTCATCTGTACCACATTTCAGCAGTCCAGTAATTACAACTATAACTATCTGAGTAAACAAGAAATAATAGAAGAAAAAGAATATACCCTATGTATTTTACTGCTTCCCCTTACCCCTAAACAAATCTTTGTCTTTTGTCTTTAAAAAAGAGATGGAAGTTCCTGTCATGTCTTAGTGGTAATGAAGCAGACTAGTAACCATGAGGATGTGGATGGTGAAGGATCCAGCATTGCCATGAGCTATGGGTAGGTCACAGTGGCTTCGATTTGATCCCTAGCCTGGGAACTTCCATATGCTGCGGGTGTAGCCCTAAAAAGCAAAAACAAACAAACAAACAAGTAAATAAGAGATACCAGAAGTCGGAGTAGATGAACTTTCTAAAAAAAGAATGCCTTCATCTCAGTCATTTTAAAAGCTTGTTTTTAAAAATTAAGACACATCACGTGGGAGTTCCTGTTGTGGCATAGCAGAACGAATCCAACTAGGAACCACGAGGTTGTGGGTTCGATCCCTGGCCTCACTTAGTGGGTTAAAGATCCGGTGTTGCTGTGGCTGTGGTGTAGGCCGGCAGCTGTAGCTCAGATTAGACCCCTAGCCTGGGAACCTCCATATACCCCAAGTGAGGCCCTGAAAAGTGGAAAAAAAACAAAAAGACACATCATGTGACTCATGAGTCTCCTGTGACTAGACAAGGAGTCTGGAGGTCAACTCTTTTCCAAAGCTCTCAAAAAGCATTAAAGAAGAAAGAAAATACAAATTTACCTAGGTAGGCTCCTGCTACTCAGTCGAGTATTTCTTTGTCAACTACAGTTATCCCCACTGCCAGAAAACAGTCTTACCCTCTTTAAAATACAGACATGTTAACAAATTGGGAATTTCAAACCCAAAGTAGTAGAAATCATTTTGCCTGAGAAGGCCAGGTTGCAAAGAGAATTTAAATCAGGGTTCAGCAAACTTTTTCTGTAAAGCACTAAATAGCGAATATTTTTGGCTTTACGAGCCATACGTTCTCTATGGCAACTACTCAAGTCTGCATGAAAGCAGCCACAGACAGTATATAAACAAACGATCATGGCTCTGTTCTAATAAAACTTTATTATACTGAAATTTGAATTTCGTATAATTTTCACATGTCACAAAATATTATTCTTCATTTTTCAACCACTTAAAAATGTTAAAAGCTATTCTTAGCTTGTAAGTTATACAGAAAGAGGTGGCAGGCTAGATTTGGCTCAGGCCATAGCTTGTCAACCTCTGGTCTAATTTACAAGAAACCTTTCTTTTAATGAAAAAAAGAACACTGAAAATTAAAAGCATACAACTGAATTATCACTCTCCTAACATCACCCGTTCCTTCCTAATCTCTCAGCCCACTGTTTGGCTAATACAGACCTCGCCAGAAGGTTTCAGCTTGGGTGGCCTATTCTGTGATGTTATCTTGACAGACTTTAATGATCCTAGACCCTTTCTAAATTAAAATCTGCTTTGTACCTTTTAATCAAAAAGCCTCCATTCTAATAACTTTTTAAAAATTAGCAGTACATTTTCTTTTTCATTTATATAATACTCAACAATTTCAACTACTCAGATAAGTAGGTTTGGCATCTTAAGAATAAAGAGATATATGTACAAAACATAAATCCTTTTAAGATAAAATACCATTTGCAAATAAGACCTCTTAAAAATAAAGCAAATCAACAAGAATACCTTGTACCAAGAAATACATAATTCTTTCTCCAGATAGAAACTCACAATTTTTAAAAGAACAATTTCCATAATGCCTTAACTCCTTCTGTGAATTGCTTCCACGCTGAAATTTAGTCACATGTACCCCTAATACATTCACAGTACTATCTACCTGATTTAAATAAACACCAGAATTTTGTTAGGAGGAAGAATACTTGTATGCCAGATTTTAGAAACATTAATATGCCTCACATATTAAACAATGCCTCACATAGGCCAAACAAACAGAAACAGTCCCAAACTTACTGAGCAAATTCGAATCCACCGCACATCAACTGTTAACACTGTGTTAATAAAGGGCAGGCACTGCAGTGGCTACCACAATGGAAAAACCAAGTCCTTCGGCTCCCTCAGAGTCAGGATCATAAGACCAGGTGCACTAGACACACTGTTACTATGGCTTGGGTGATCACAGCCTAAAGCTGGTGACCAATGATGTGTGACACACCAATCAGAGGGGCTTTTGGGGTTAATCCCAAATCAATCAAGGTGATGTGGGTGTGAAGTGGAGTGAGGGTTGCTGTTATACGTTTACTTCTGGTCTGAGAGGTAAACGTATAACATGGCAAAAAGAGCAGCCAGACAGGTTAGTTAACATACAAGAGAAACAGGTCAGTGCTGACTTTGAGGGCAACAAAAATTGAGGGGAAATGAAATGGCTACAAATTTTCCTCAGGAGAAATCAAAGGGGCTGGTCCACAGATGTCAACACAGGTTAAACCCTGAGAAAATGTATCTGGCCTCCCCAGCAGAGGTTCTCAATCCCCATTATACACCGGAATCATCTGAGGAGCTTGAAAAAAATCCCAATGCCCAAACTGTACCCATTACCAATTAAGTCAGAATCTCTATTTTCAAAGAACCAGCTTTTGGATTCATTGTTTTTCTCTATTGTTTTTGTTTTCAATTACATTAACTTCTCTTTTTATTATCTCTTTCCTCCAGCTTGCTCTAGGTTTATTTTGCTCTTCTTTTTTCTATTTTCTCGAGGTAGAAGCTCAGGTTATTCATTTGTGATCTTTCATCTATTCCTCATACAAGCATTTAGTGCTATAAATGTCCCACTCAGCACTGATTTAGCTATAACTTACAAGTTTTGATATGCTGTATTTTCATTTTCATTCAGGTCAATATATTTTTTAATTTCCCTTGAGACTTCCTCCTTGACCCATGGATTAATGAGAAGTGTGTTGATTTAGTTTCCAAGTGTGTGAAGACTTTCCTATAGTCTGTTTTTCATTTCTAGTTGATTCCATTATGGTCACAGAATGTACTATGTATGATTTCAACTCTTTTACATTTGTTGGGGTTTGTTTTATGACCTGAGATATAGTCTATCTTAGTGAATGTTACATGTCTACTTGAAAAGGAAGTGTATAATGCCACTGAAGTTCCCAACTATAACTGTTGATTTATCTATTTCTCAGTTCAGTTATGTTGAGTTTTGCTTCATGTACTTTGAAGCTCTACGTCTGGTGCATACACATTTAAGATTGCTGTGTCTTCTGGGTGGACTGACCCTTTGGATCATTAAGGTACTCCTCTTGTCCTTGGGAATTTTCTTTGCTCTGATGTCTAATTTATCTGATTATTAGCATAGTCACTCCAGCTTTCTTTTGATTGCCATTTGCATGGTATGTCTTTTTCCATCCACTTGCTTTTAAATTACCTATATCATTACATTTAATTAGAATAGAGTGAAATGTGTCTACTCCATCTTGTCTGGTACAGGACATTTGCTCTATTATTTTTGCAACTCCTCTCAATTTAGACATTATCTCAAAATCTCTTATTTCAAAATAAAAATACTAATCTCAAAATTAAAAAAATAACTTAAAAAAGTAATTATAAAAAGGGCATTTTACTCAAGTTCTTAACATGTTTGGAGAGTATTACATTGAGAAAGGAAAAGAATCAACCTGTGGACTTGTGAGATTTTTCACTTACAGCACTCTCCCAGAGGAAGACTAAGAAACAGTTAAAACTTATAGGCATGGGGGTAACTAGGAGGCTGTGCCCCTATCATCTGCAGGCCATAAGAAGGAAAGTCAGTTGCTAACAAGGATGCATCTACTTTTCCTTAAAAGATAAATACCTAACCGCACCTGGAGCTTTTTCTTTGGGAGTGGGAAGCTGTTTTTTCAGTACCTATATTTTCTGGTTTTCCTGTATGTATCTGTTATTTTACAACTTATTGGCATTTTCAAAAGGTTAACAGAGAGAATTTAAAATGTACAACTTGTAAAGGAATGAAACTCTCATTAGTTATACCACTTAGTTCTGTAAAAGAAATGAAGAGTGAGAAAGCTGGAAAGTACTGACTAAAATGTGGCTTTCTGAGAATTAGTTGAGTTCAGTAATTTATGCCGTTCATGCTTCAATACCCCAGGAAGCCAGATTTGGATACAGATAAGTAGTCATTTGAGACAAACAGCAAAGTTTACCCCTGAATTGTTTTAAATGCTACCCAAAAGGACCACTAAAAGATCTAAGATGAAGACTAGAGAGCACAAATGGAAACTAATTATTTCCTCTTGGCCCTAAAAAAACTTCTTTGTAAACTAAAATCATCCATATAGGAATATGAATCACAAAGAGAGAGAAGGAAACTGATTTTTCTTCCCTATCCTTTTCTCCTGTAATCTCAGTGCTATTTTAATTATTTCAAGTAATAGTGTTTTACAAAAATTATGGGTAGATAAAAAAATAAAACTCTCAAAGATTTGAAATAAAGACTTGTGTTGTTGTGTATGGAAAGCCTGTCAAAAATACCTGTGAACCCAGGCCATGGCTGACTGTCATAGTGATGAAACTTTCCTGCACAATGAGCCTCAATATTTTCTTATCTGAGAATCAGCAGTTTAATTTCATCCTTCAAGATCAAAGCCACAAATTAACTCGGCCCACTGATTTGGAGCTGCCAGGCAAGACAAAACCACAGAATAACTCATTAGTTTATAACGCTTAAAACAACTTTGGCCAAACTGTCGAGAATTGAACAGAGACACCCCAAGACACTCACCAACATATCTTTCTATAATGCTGAATAGAAAACACCTAACCTCTATTTAACCGTTCCAGTGACAGGGAGCAACTATCTAACAAGGTAATCCATTCTAACTTTTTTTCTGTTTTGGCCGCTCCCACCCCCCACCCCCTGTGGCATATGTAGTTCCTAGGCCAGGAATCAGATTTGAGCTGCAGTTGTGACCTATGTGGTAGCTGTGGCAATGCCGGATCCTGTTAACCCACTGTGCCAGGCTGAGGATGAAACCTGTAGAGATGTCCAGGCTGAGGATCGCCCTGGCGCTGCAGAGATGCTGCTGATCCTGTTGCGCCAAAGCAGGAACTCCCACTCTAATTTTTTTGTTGTTGTCTTTTTAGGGTCACAGCCGCGGCATATGAAGTTCCCAGGCTAGGGGTTGAATCGGAGCTGTAGCTGCTGACCTACACCACAGCCACAGTAATGCCAGATCCAAGCCGCATCTGTGACCTACACCACAGCTCACGGCAATGCTGGATCCTTAACCTAGGCCAGGGATTGAGGAGGCCAGGGATTGAACCCAAGTCTTCATGGATACTAGTTGGGTTCGTTATGGCTGAGCCATGATGGGAACTCCCCCATTCTAATGCTCTAAACAAAGAAATAACTTTCTGTGAACAGAAAAAAAAAAAATCTCCCTTTATACTATATTTGTACCTGTTAACAGCTTTCAGTCTCTCCCTATCTTTATCCCCCATCTCTTGACCTTACATCACTTTTCTCTATTTAATACACCTAATTTCTTTCTTTCCTTTCTCTTGAAAACTCCTCAAAATGTAGTCTATGGTCTGTCTTCCCTTCCTTGCTCTCAGTCATTCTTCAGTTGGCTTCTACAGAGTTCCTGAAAAAGTCACCAGTCTGCATATTTCCCAACCCTCATTCTGTATGGTGGATTTGACGCGATGATTATTTGGTCCTTCCCCTCCCACTGTCCCTGCTGAAACAACTGCCTTTCTTTCCAAAGGCTTTTTCTGGCCTCCTGTGTTGCTCCCTAATATTCATTCTTCCTCTAACCATCTTGTAAATGACAGTGTTTCCCCCAAAGTGCCCTACACCATACCCATGCTTAATGGCTTCCAGAATAGAAAGAAAGGGGGGGGGGCACGGTGGGGAAGAAGGAAGGAAAGGAAAGGAAAAGGAAAAAAACCTAACACCTCTCCTTCTATGCCAAGCAGACACATCAACCTGGAAGATGATCAAAACCAAGGCCACAACCTTCTTTTCTCCACTGGTTCTTCCTCCCTTCTGGTGGTCTCAGTTGGCTCCCTCCTTTATATGGTTACCAAATCTGGAAAAAGTCTGTTAACTTCTTCCTCTCTCTCACCCTGGAATATTCTCGTCAAACCCCGCCAAGTTAACCTCTGAAATAATCTTGTAAATCAATATTTCTACTCCATTTTAGCCTTTATTTTCCTAGTCTGTGACTTAACCATCTCCTGAAACTGAAACTGCAGCTTCCTTACTGGTTTGGGGGCTTCTGATCTTGTTGCCTTCAAATTTACCCTACATTCAAATGCCAGAAACCTATCTAGAAACACAAATTGGACTATGTCCCTTCATTGTTGAGAGACTTCAATGGCTTCCCTTTGCTCCTAGATCTTTAAGGTCCTCATCAAGGCCAATAAGGTCTTTCACAGTCGAACTGAATCTACTTCTGCAGCTTTATCCCTCAACACACTATGTATGCTCCAGTTTTATGCTCTAATAATAATGAACCTCTGCAGTTCCTACCACCATGTTGTGCCTCACTCCTATACTTTATATAATCATACTATCCCTTTTGCCTGGAAGGCCTTCTTCTCACATCCTTACTTTGCAAACCCATAAACCCATCCTTGTAAGACTTAGCAAACATGTCACCTCTTCTAAAGAGCCTACCTTGTCTGACTCAGCACTCTGACAATCCCAATAGCAGTATGCTCTCAGAGTGGACTATGTACAGCACCATTACAAACATAATCATTGATATACATTTAAAACTCTCCAACTAGAACATGAGTTCCTACCAAGTATTGTTAGATTTTTAAAAAAAATTATAATGGGTATTATCCTTCATCTCTTTGAAAATAAACTTTAAAGTCACTCTAAAGTGAATCTTGGGAGTTCCCCTGTGGTGCAGTGGGTTAAGGATTGGGCTTTGTCACTGCAGCGGCTTGGGTTTGATCCCTGGCCCAGGAACTTCCACATGCTGCAGGTGTGGCCAAAAAAATAAAACAAAATAAAGAGATTTTCGTTGGGAGTACATTTATTTGCTGGATGCTAATTTGGACAAATGTCCCCCCCCCCCTTTTTTGTCTTTTTGCCTTTTCTAGGGCCGCACTCGCGGCATATGGAGGTTCCCAGTCTAGGGGTCTAACAGGAGCTGTAGTGCCGGCCTACGCCACAGCAACACGGGATCCGAGCCGCATCTGCAACCTACACCACAGCTCACGGCAACGCTGGATCCTTAACCCACTTAGCGATGCCAGGGACTGAACCCACAACCTCATGGTTCCTAGTCGGATCCGTTAACCACTGAGCCACAACAGGAACTCCAAATGTTCTCACTTTGAAATTTCAGTTTGTAAGACCTTCGAAAAAGTTCATTTCCCTCCTTCATTCACTCTCTCCACTGAAAGCTGCTTCCTCCCAGCATTCTCAATCCCATCCTGCCAATAGCAATAAAAGTACAGATTTAGACAGTAAGCCAATAATACATTTGCATTTAGCCCTGAGTCTCTCTCTGCTCTCCTGCCTGCCACTATGAATAGAAGCATCATCATTTTCTGTCTCTGTTCATGAGCAATCCTTGACTTCACACAACCAGGGATCATTTTCCCTGATTTCAATGTTTTGATTTCCACCATCTACAGAAATACAATTCCCAGCCATCTCTACTCTTTTCTGGATCTAGAGTCCAGTATATCAGTGACTAGAGGCCCATGACTAATCTCCACTTACTGTTTTATCTGCTTCTGTCTAGAGATTTATCCTTTCTTGATCACAGATATGTCTAACTTTTTATTTTATCTATTATCACTTTGTTTAGAAAGAATCTAAGTTTAAAGTATGAAATCAGAGTCACCGTGACCAAAAGCCCTTAGGTTTAAATTTTACAAGTATACGTAATTTTTTAGAGCAGAGGGCAGCAAACTATGCCATGTAAGCCAAATCTAGCTCACTGCTTGTTTTCAGTATAGCCCATGAGCTAGGACTGGCCTTTACAGTTTTTAAAGGTTGAAAAAAAATCTAAAGAATACTTAAAACATAAAAATTATGTAAAATTCTTATTTCAGTGTCCATAAAAAAGGTTTTACTGGAATACAGCCATGCCCATTCATTTATTGTGTTCCAGTTATCAACTGCTATGTAACCACTACAAAACATTGTGGCATAAAACAAACCACCAAATGCTGAAGGTCAGGAATTCAGGTAACACAGCAGGGATGGCTTTTTTCTACTCCACGATGTGTGGGACCTCAAATGGGAAGACTCAAACAGCTGAAATCATCTGGAGGATTCTTCATTTACCTGGCCCCTTTGACAATGATGACTGGGCTTAGCAGAGACCATCTCTGAAGTGCCCACAAGGCCTTTCTACACAGTAGCCTCAGGGGAAAAAGACTTCTTACATGGAAACTCAGGGGTCCCAGCATGAACGTTCTAATGAACAAGGCAGAAGCTGCACTGCCTTTTACAACTTAGCCCCAGAAGTCACATACTCTATGGTATTGGCTGGAGCAGTCACAAGCCCACCCAGATTTAACTGGAAGGAGACACAGAAGACATCAGGAGGAAAGAGAGTGCATCCCGATGAGTGTCAAAGAATCTGTGGCTACGTTTTAAACCTTCATTTATGTTCTTCACATCATTTAGTAGCAAGGATCCAGAGTTAATGACTTTGATTTAAAATATGAGGCATAGGAGTTCCCATTGTGGCACAGCGGAAACGAATCTGACTAGGAACCATGAGGTTGTGTGTTTGATCCCTGGCCTTGCTCAGTGGGTTAATGATCCACCGTTGCCGTGAGCTGTGCTGTAGGTCACAGATGTGGCTTGGATCCTGTGTTGTTGTGGCTGTGGCGTAGGCCGGCTGTTACAGATCCAATTAGACCCCTAGCCTAGGAACCTCCATATGCTGTGGGTGCAGCCATAAAAAGGACAAAAAACTAAAAAAAAAAAATGAGGCACATTCAGGTATCAGAACATTCAAGTCCCCTCACAAAATTCAACCTGACAAAAGGACTATCATCATGGCCTTAACCTATGAACAATTTTAATAGTTTCCTATTTGTCTTTGATCAGTCTTTGACCATATGAATATGAATTATGTGAATATACAGAACACATGAATTTTTAAATGTTATAGGAATAACTGAAGTCTTTAAGAAGAGTAATCTGGTGTTCCTGTTGTGGCTTACTAGGTTAAAAATCTGACATAGTGTCCATGAGGATACGGGTTCAATTCCTGGCCTCACTCAGTGGGTTAAGAATCCAGCATTGAAGCAAGCTGTGGCGTAGGTCACAGATGTGGCTTGGACCTGGCATTGCTATGGCTGTGGCACAGGGCAGCAACTGTAGCTCCAATTCGACCCCTCTCCCAGAAACTTCCATATGCTGCAGGTGTGACCATAAAAAAAGTAATGTGTATTTGTCTGGTTTTTTTTGGACTCACCTGAAGCATGCAGAAGTTCCTGGGCCACAGATTGAATCTCACAGTGGTGACCTGAGCCACAGCAGTGACAATGCCAGATCCTTAACCCTCTGGGCCACCAGGGAACCCCAATCTTCCTGTTCTTTATCTATTCTTTTCAAGGTGATTTGGAAGCTCCTTTCCATTCCTTGAATCTGGACTGGCTTTGTGACTTGCCTAGGACAACAAAATGTAGCAGAGGTGATGCTGCGCCAGTTCTGAACTTAGGCCTCAAGAGGCCTTGCTCTTCTTATTCAGACTTAGAAACCTGCTTAGCTATCATGAAAACAAGCCTGGGTCCGTTATAATTGGTTATATAAGAGATCTATAGCCTGGTGCTCCTACCCCCTACCACTGCCCCAGGTGACAGCCAGCCAACCTCAAAAACAGAGCACTCCCTGCTGACCTGTAGTTAACCAAAACATAAGGGAGACCAGTTAAGAACAGAAGAACTGCTCAGCTGAACCGAGCCCAAATGGCCAATTCATAGAATAATGTGATAGACAATTATTATTTTGAGTCACTAATTTTGAAGTGGCTAGGTGTACAGCAATAGTTAACTGACAGAATTTAGCATTTTTAATGATTAAATATAAAATGGAAATTTCATCATACACCTCAGTCCTACTACACTGAATCATTTTAGACATTGAATAATTCTCTAAAGCAGGCACTACTGCTGAGTTCCACTCAGAAGAGCATTCTAACCAATGCCAAGATCACAGAGGGGTCAAACACCTGACTCAAAAGAAGAAATCTGCAATAGTGGCCATGCAAATAACAAATGTCACTCTATACACAAGTCTCTCATCCTATCTGACGCCAAGGCAGCCATAAAGTACCCTCCTCAGACCAAAGGCAGTGGCACCTGCAATTAGTACTTAAGTAGTTAACTAGTTAATTTGTTCCAAACCCCTAATATCTCACCTGAGAGAATTTAGCATTACTATTAGAATCCCTATTCGTTTTAGTTATAATCCCCATCCTCTGTTTGCACACTGTTACTCTTAAGTGCACTCCACGAAAGGTAGGGCAGATTCCAACTCAAAAGATTACACATACGTATGTAACTATGAAATAAAAAAAAAAAAACCAATACACCAGAATTCACACATCCAATTATAGGCTGACTTCCAAGAGATCCTATGAGGCAAATGAAGTTTCTCAAAATACTTAGGACATTTTCACTTGGATTTGCTTTCTGTCCCTTTGGCATATCATATTTCTTTGAATAAGGTCAATGGAAGCAATTTTTTCCCTTTGGGAGTGAATTTCACTTTTGGAAACAAATATTCAAATTCCATTCAAATAAGCATGTAATTGAGGTGTGTAAAGACAGTTTTAGACAGTAACAAGCTGGGAAAACAAACTGCAAGGCTGATTTATAATTCCAATTCTACAGTCATTAGCTGGCAAGTTAAAACTCTAAAAACACAAACAGAACCATAGAAAATCTATGGAATGCATCAAAAGCAGTTCTTAGAGGGATTCACAGTGATATAGACTTTCCTCAAAAAAAAGAAAAAGAAAAAAGAAAAATCGCAGTCTAACCCATCACCTAAAAGAATTAGAAAAAGAACAAACAAAACCTAAAGTCAGCAGAAGAAAGGAAATAAAGATCAAAGAGGAAATTGAGATTAAAAACTAAAAAAAAAAATCAATAAAACCAAGAGCTGGTTCTTTGAAAGGGTAAACGAAATTGACAAGCCTTTGGCCAAGCTAACTGAGAAGAAACGAGAGGATCCAAATAAACAAAATGAGAAACGAAAGAGGAGATATTACAACCAATACCGTGGAAATACAAAAAACTGAGAATACTATGAACAATTAATTCTATGCCAACAAACTGGAAAATCTAGAAGAAATGGACAAGTTTCTAGAAACATACAGCCCATTAAACTGGATCAAGAAGAAATAGATAATTTGAACAGACCAATCACTGGAAGGGAAACAGAATCTGTAATTTAAAAAAAAGTCCCCACAAGCAAAAGTCCAAGACCAAATGGGTTCACAGGTGAATTCTACCAAACATACAAAGAACATAAAAATATTTCTCCAACTCTAACAAAGCACTGAAGAGGAGGGAACACTCCCAAGACATCCTATGAAGCCGTCATCACCCTGATACCAAAACCAAAGATACTGCCAAAAAAGAATATTACAGGCCAATGTCTTTGATGAATATAGATGTAAAAAATTCCTAACAAAATATTAGCAAACTGGATCTAATAATACATTGAAAAAAGATAATAAGTAGTTCCCTGGTGGCTCAGTGGGTTAAGGATCTGGCATTGTCACTGATGTGGCTTGGGTTTGATCCCTGGCCTGGGAACTTCTGCATGTCATGGGTGCAGTGAAAAAAAAAAAAAAAAAAAGACTATATACCATGACCAAGTTGGATTCACCCCAGGGTCCCAGGATAGTTCAACATATGCAAATCAATCAATGTGATGTGTACTACATCAACAAAAGACAAAAACCGTATGATCATCTCAATAGATGCAGAAAAAGGGAGTTCCCGTCGTGGCGCAGTGGTTAACGAATCCGACTAGGAACCATGAGGTTGCGGGTTCGATCCCTGCCCTTGCTCAGTGGGTTAACGATCCGGCGTTGCCGTGAGCTGTGGTGTAGGTTGCAGACGCGGCTCGGATCCTGCGTTGCTGTGGCTGCGGCGAAGGCCAGTGGCCACAGCTCCGATTAGACCCCTA
>PVHT020000193.1:3019240-3140895 GCA_004024745.2 Catagonus wagneri
AGGCTGGCAGCTACAGCTCCTGTTAGACCCCTAGCCTGGGAACCTCCATATGCCGCGGGTGCGGCCCTAGATAAAGAAAAAAAAAAAAAAGAAAATAAGCGTTGAAAAATATTTAACAATGGTTTTCAAGGGTGCTGTATTGGGGATCCCCAAGACCACCCCCAAGTTCTGTGATTCACTAGGAGGATTCACAGAACTCAGCATATAACCACACTCATCGCCTAGGATTTATTACTGTGAAAGGATACAAAGCAAAATCAGCAGAGGGAAAAGGCATATGGGGTGAGATACAGGGGAGATCAGGCATAAGCGTCCAAGAGTCCTCTCCCCGGGGAGTTACACAGGATGCACTTAATTTCCCCAGCAACAAGTTGTGACAACACACGTGAAATGTTCAGTAGGGAAGCTCATTAGGGACTCAGTATCCAGGGCTGATTGGAGGCTGGTCACATAGGCACCCTCTGATTGGCAAATACCAAAATTCTAGACCTCAAGAAGGAAAGCAGATGTTCAGCAGAAGCTACATTATTTGTATAAGCAGTTCAGGCACACAGAGCCACCCTTATCAGTTCTGGGAATGGTGGGAAGCCCCCTGAAGGTCAAGTTCCAGATGCCAGCCAAGGCACAACTTTTCAGTCAGGCCTGCTATGATAACACCTTTTTTTTTTTTTTTTTGCACAGATGCCAATCATTGGCCTGCCTGGGCACCAACATGTCCTGCCCAGACCTGGATGGGGTAAATAAAGCCATGAGTTTTCTGCACAGGGTACTAAGGGAGCAGGAATGGAGGAACACTTACCCTCTCCCACTGGCAGGAAGGACTGCTTCCTAGGAGAGGCATGCCTGGGTCTGGACACATGACATATACCTGGTGTGCCAAGATTTAAATCCCAACCAGGTGAGTGATCTTGGCTAGTTAATTGACTAGATTAAACTGAAGGACGCGAGTTACCCATATGGGCTATGGCTATCTATATGATTTCCTAACCTCTTGCCAAAGCATGAGGCTTTATTAGAGGTGGTACCAACCTACTTCTCCAGCCCCACATATGTCTCTCTGCCCCTTCAGTCTCTGTGATTCAACCATCCTGGCCTTCTTTCAGTACCCGAAATATGCTCCCTTCCTGCCTCCAAGGCTCCGTATATTCTACCTCTCTCCCCCAAATGCTCGTCATCAACCTTCCTACCTACTTCACATAGCTAACTTCTACTCATGTTAGATTTCAATCCAAATAGCATTTCCTCGGGGCAGACTTCCCTTACCTGCCCCAGAGTAGATCAGAACCCCTGTCATTTGCTTTCCAGCGCCAGTAACTTCTTTATTACTGTGCACACATTAAAGTCCACTTTTTTTTTTAACACTTACACACTTCAAGAAGGCAGAGACTCTTAACTGTATTGTTCACTGTAATAACCTCCGAGCCTAACACAGTGCCTATCACATAGTGGGCACTCAGCAAATGTATGGAAGAGGAATGAATGAGGGCTCACTCAGTCCACGTGGTCTGGGTGAGGGCAATCACTGCCCCCTCCGCCCACATACACACCTCCTTCTTCTAAGGCACATGAACCAGGCCACATCAACAAGTCACCCAAGGGTTTTGACATAAGTATTGGAAAAGAAGCACTGCACATCTACTGCAGATGGCCTGCCTGAGAATGAGTGAAACTGACTCACAGAAAAGCAAAGGTAGGAGAAGGAGAATAAGGGCTGCGATGAGTGAGAGGATACAGTCACTCCTAAAAGCAACAGTCCATGGGTTATTCATTTACCAGTAAACTTTCTTTTTCTTTCTTAGGCTAATCTGAATTGGCATCCTGACACATGTAATTAAGCATCCTACTATGAAAATGGTAATAGGAATATGACATGTAACTGGTCCCAAAGAACAAGAGAAAGACCATCAATAAGCCTAACTTGGGAGTTCCCGTCATGGCTCAATGGTTACCGAATCCAACTAGGAACCATGAGGTTGTGGGTTCGATCCCTGGCCTTGCTCAGTGCCATAAGCTGTGGTGTAGGTTGCAGATGTGGCTCGGATCCCGTGTTGCTGTGGCTGTGGCGAAGGCTGGCAGCTACAGCTCCTGTTAGACCCCTAGCCTGGGAACCTCCATATGCCATGGGTGCAGCCCTAGATAAGGCAAAAAGACAAAAAAAAAAAAAAAAAAAAAAAAAAAAAAAAAAAAAGAAAGCCTAACTTGTAATGACCTGAGCCTAGGAAATCCTTATAGTTCCTTGAACTATGAACAGGTTTGGTTCTAATTCAGGAAGAAAAGACATCTTGACTGGGAAGTAGAGCACAGGCATTCTGGATGCTCATAATCCTAAAAACCATCTTGTTCCTCTCCTCAGGGCTAAAAAACTATTTGCAGCTATAATAGCAGAAACACTTCCTTTCATCTATGAAAACTCACAGAAATCAGACCTCCCAAAAGACTGGAGAGAGGAAAAAATTTCCCTTCTTTTCAAAGAGGTAGAATGGGTGATCCTGTCCTGGCTCAGCAGAAACGAATCTGACCAGTACTCATGAGGACACAGATTCAATCCCTGGCTTTGCTCAGTGGGTTAAGGATCTAGCGTTGCTGTGAATATGGTGTAGGCTGCAGACATGACTCAGATCTGGTGTTGCTGTGGTGTAGGCCAGCGGCTGCAGCTCCGATTCAACCCCTAGCCTGGGAACCTGGGAACTGTTGTGAGTGCGGCCCTAAAGACATAAAAAAAAAGAGGTGGAATGTAATCTCTACAAATAAAAAGCTTCGATCTCACTCCATACTAAATTCTAGACGAGATTAATAAAGCGCTGGTTGGATAAGCATTTGAAAAAGAAAAAAATAGTCACCAACAGCCAGCATAGGCTCTCTAAAATCATGACACACCCAACTTACACCAGACTCCCTTCTGTTCTAGCCACTCAATTCATTTATTGGGATAATTCTTTATAGGTAGAGTATATGTGGTGCAGCTGACAAATTTTTCCAGGTGATAAGATGAAGAACTCCAGCTACAGACAGGTAAACCTGAAAAGTATCTTGGGATGGGACATAGAGCTATGCCTTTGGCCTGGTGCTGATCAAACTTCAGTCGGTAATGTAGATGGATCTAAGGTTACTGACCTAGAAGGGATCACATTCATCAGTGGAAAGGGGAAAATTCAGAAGCTAACAGGATAAGCAAAAACAGGATAAAATTTAACTAGAACATATGTAAAGCCACTGCAATTTTAAAAACTCCTAAATATAGGATGATAGATGTTCAGTTTTCTATGCCAGCAAACACCCCCAGCTATTCAACTTGGGCTGAATTCGGAAATATATCATCTACTTCAGTTGGACAACAACTGGACAACCAACTTCCAATCTGAGTATCACAGAGAAACAATGACTGACAAAAGTGAATTCAGAGACCCTTAAAAAAAAAAAGTGAATTCAGAGAAGGGAACAAAAGATTGGAAAAAGGTTTGGGAATCACGTCACACAAATGACAGTTGAAAGGGTGAGAATGTAAATTGGTACAGCCACTTGAGATAACAAAAACGGAATCCTGTAAAACTGAAATTATCCATACCCTGTGACCCAGCAATCCTATCTCTAGATATATATCCTGGAGAAATTCTCACCAATTTATACAACTACCAATATAAGATTGTTCATAAAAGCAAAATTCAGGAAGTCTTAGGCTTCCGTTAGTAGAAGAATGGACAGACAGAAGACATCTATAAGGGAAACTTTGCAGCCATTAAAACAATGATGTAGGTCTACTTACATATCAGGATGTGCCAAGTTTGCCAAATTAATAAAAGGAACCTAAAATTTGAGTGGCTTAACACAACCAAAGGCTATTTATTCCTTACACTACATATTTAAAAAGTGAGTTGGCAGTGAAGTTCAATGTAGTTATTCTCAGACCCAGGCTGACAGACCCTGTCTCTATTTGTGGGGGGAATAAATCTCATGCCAGCTCTTAAAAATTCCATTTGGAAGTGTACCTGTTACTTCTGCTGACATTTCATTGACTGAAACAAGTCATGTGGCCACGCCTAACTTCAAAAGGGACAGGACTACAATCCCATGATACGCCCAAATGGCAGACAGCCAAAAATATTTTATGTTACATCTAATGACTAATACAATATATAGTATGGAAAGATTACTACAAAAATACAGAAAGATCTATAATATTTTGCTGTGTGGACAAAACATATAGACACATTCATAATAACACTGTGTAAATTAAAACAGAAAGCCAAAAACAAATCTGTATGTTGTTTAAATATACCTATATATACATGACACTGAGGGGGAAGAGGACACTAGAAGGGGTGATCAAAAGGGAAATAACCATTTCTGTACTGTTTAAATTCCTTTAAGAAAAATATGACAAAATCTTAATTGTTGATAATTCTGGCTGATAGAGAATATGAATGTTGATTATATTATTCTTTGAATTTTCCACTGCATTTAAATCCTTGAAATAAGCTGTTGAAAGAACCAGGAATTTTTTTTAGCCTGAGAAGATCACAGGTGGCAGAAAGGGGAATGGGAAGTAGGAAAATAAATGGCTTTAATTATTTTGGACAAAGGAGATTTGCTCTGTGTGGTAATGGAGGAGAGAGCTGGGAACACTGGTGAGAGATCCTAGAAGGCAGATATTGGCTTGGGAATAAAGAATGACTTATCATGGAAAGGTGAGTAAGTAGCATCAAAAACCTGTGGAGGAAAAATATATACTTGTGGGGAAAAAAGTGATCAAGAATCAGGAGTTCCCGTCATGGCTCAGTGGTTAACGAATCTGACTAGGAACCATGAAGTTGTGGGTTCGATCCCTGGCCTTGCTCAGTGGGTTAAGGATGCAGTGTTGCTGTGAGCTGTGGTGTAGGTTGCAGACACGGCTCGGATCCCGCGTGTAGGCCGCGTGTGGTGTAGGCCACTGGCTACAGCTCTGATTAGACCCGTAGCCTGGGAACCTCCATATGCTGCGGGTGCGGCCCTAGATAAGGCAAAAAGACAAAAAAAAAAAGAATCAGTTTCCTGTCTGACAGAATATTATGGAGAGGATTCTTGCACTGGGAATTTGGTGATCCCGAAGGTCCTTTTAATTCTCAGGTTCCATCAACATGGGACCAGAACCTCACAGGCTCTGGAAAATGCAGTGGTTATCCCAAGATAAGCTTTAAAAAAATAATGCAATAATCTGAAATCAACACAGTCCTTAATGATTTTATCTGGGAATATTTCACAATGAAGAATAATTCACTTAATTGGGCCTGAAAATTATTACAGGTGCAGGGAGTGGGGTGTTTACAAGAACTATCCTGGCCCTAAATAAAGTTCACTTTAATTCTCATGCCTTGGTCAACTTCATGTACATAATTAAATCAATATTATTTGTAGAACTGTTGCCTATTTAATCACTGTTTCTGTGACTTATTATTTTTCCAGTATCAAAGTCAAACTGCTCCCATAGCTAAAGAGATCTTCACCAGAAACATGCCAATGAAATGAATGTTACTGTATAAAATGAAAAAGTAGGAATAATGAGTGTTTTCTTTTTAACTAGGTGCTTTGGCTACTGTTAACAGAAAAAAATAAAAATCTCAGCAGTGGAAAACGAGTATCATTGACCTGTCCTTGTATGAGGAGGGCCAGTCTGGCATAAAAACAGTGGGTCAGAACTCATGATGCTCTCTGCTGCTGCCTTGCTCCCAGACAAGATAATGAATTTTAGTGGGAGTAAATGAGACAACGTGCTGTACCTGAGGATTTTCTTTCCAAAAGTTACCATATCTTTTGTACCTACAAGTTTATCTGTACATAGCCCAGAAGGTTATGGGTTGAGCAGCCTTTACATGCCTAGAACCTGATGGATCTGAAGAGACACCTGGGAAGCCCACTGTGGTTTTTAAGGAATGTTATGTTTCCACCATAAAAATTTTGAAAGCATGCTGTAATATAAAAACATGTGCTTTGCCCATGTGTTTTTGCCCTTTTAGAATTTCCTTCCTCCGGTGATTCTGTACCATACTAACAATAGGAAATGCTTGTATAAAGGTAACTGTTATTTAGTAGTTTCTTCCTATTATATTTCAAGATTAACAGCAAATAAAACAGCTCAGAGGCTCTGATATATTCCCAAGTTAATGAGGTTACTGTGGCCCAAAATACTACCTCCCTTCTAGACTGATAATTTCTGGCCGTGCTGGAGCTTCATGTGGCCTGGCCCCACTATCACCAGAAATACTATAGGAGAGAAAAAGCCTTAATATGCTGGAAGAGCGGCTTGCTAGACCACCACAGTGTCTTGCAGGGACTTAGGTCTGGCCCTAATCTATAAGCAAAAGCTGATTACCCAATCCTCACCTCCCCAACCTAGTTTCCCCATCCTTCAAGTGCAAACACATCCTAAGACGTCACAGGACGGTGTATTTGTCCTTGAAAGATAGAGTCTGGGGACAAAATTTAAGAACGCAGTGTTCAAAAGAGTGTGTGGAAAACCAGAGACAAACGGGAGGGAAGAGGAGAAAGGAGTTGATGAATGAAGTCCTGGGAGGCAAAGGTTACTGAAAAACGGCAGGACATATAAGTAAGAGAATGTGACAAAGACACAGGGCCAGGGAAAACAAGGAGGTCAATGATATGCTGCATGAGGACAAAGAACTGTGCTTCCGGATGAGATTACCATGTATGCCTTCAGAAAAGTGGCTTTGTTCTTCAGATCATCATTCTGCCAATAGTGCAGCTCCTCTGCTTACACTTAGAAACTTTTGTCCACTTAACTTCACCAAACACTGCATCTTTGTAACTATTATTTCAGAGATATAAACATTTTGGGGAGTTGAGGAAACTAATCTAAAACATCACTTAGGAATCTGGGTGCAGCCAATAAACAAACAGGAACACTGCTTAAATTATCAGTTAAAATGAATCTATCTACAAAACAGAAACAGACTCACACACATACAGAACAAACTTGTGGTTGCCAAGGGAGGGAGGAGGGAGTGGGATGTACTGGGAGTTTGGAGTTAGTAGATGCAAACTAGTACATTTAGAATGGATTTAGGCAATGAGGTCCTACTGCATAGCACAGGTAACTATATAGTCTCTTGGGATAGACCATGATGGAAGATAATATAAGAAAAGGAATGTATATACATGCATGACGAGGTCACTTTGCTGTATAGCAGAAATTGACACAATACTGTAAATCAACTATACTTGTTGGTGAATGCAAACTGTTACACTTAGAATGGATGGGCAATGGGGTCCTACTGTACAGCACAGGGAACTGTGTATGACTGGGTCACTCTGCTGTACAACAAAAACTGAAGAAACATTATAAATCAACCATACTTAAAAAAAAAAAAAGTTGGCGTTCCCGCTGTGGCTCAGTGGTAAAGAATTTGACTCATATTCATGAGGATTCGGGTTCCATCCCTGGCCTTGCACAATGGGTTAAGGATCCGGTGTGGCCATGAGCTGCGGTGTAGGTCACAGACGCGGCTCGGATCTTGCCTCTCCCATCCGACTCCTAGCCTCCGAACTTCCATATGCCACTAGTGCGGCCCTAAAAAGCAAGAAAAAAAGTTTAAAAAAATCCCATTAAAAAAATCAGTTAAGACTTCTGGTTTCAGGTAAAATGAAATCAACACATCTACCTTTCTGTCCACTGAAAGCAACTATAAAATCTTTACAGAATGCATGGGCAGCTGTTAGATTCAGCAGGTGAATCAGGGAAGAATATCAAGATGCCTGGTACAAATGAACTGGTGGTGACTTTGCTACTTTTTCTCTCCAGGATTCTCTGGCCTGAAAATACAACAAAACCTGAGAGTGAGCACTGTGTTTAGAGCACATGTTCTGGCTCGAGGTGCTTTTTTTTGGAAAAGGGAACTACTATAACTCAGAGAGACTGGGGTGGGGGGGAATCCCCTGGGGTTTTCTCTTTTTTTTTTCCCCTTCTCTCATGCTCAGAAAATCCCATGGTGGAAGTTGTGGCAGCAGAGACAAAATTGACTGGCAGAAGAAAACTGTAGGAGTGAAAAACTCTCAAGGGAGAGAAACATTCCATTCCATTTGGTGCAACTATAGCTAGCTCCAAAAAGGCAAAGCCACATACCATTGTTTTTTACTTTCTCTCTTTCGTATGTCTGACCCTTGTGCCCTAGAGACCAGTGCATCATGAAAGTGGGTGGCTTCTGACTGGAGGACCAAAAAGGAAAGCTCTGGAAAACCAGAAAGTACCATGGAGAAAATGAAGAGGGGAGAGCTCAGGAAAGCAAATATATAAAGCTGCTAATGTACAATTCTGATCATCCCCCATCTGTGCATATGTGGATTTGATCCTAATTGGCATGTCAAATACTTTGAGAACTGAGCTAAGAGACAAATATTCAGGTCTCAGACTGACCACTGGGCATCACACATAGGACAGATCTGAATAGCACTGCAAAGGCATTGAATATTGAACTCATATTGGAACTACAGCCCACAGAAAGTGAGCTGGAACTTGCAGTCTGAACCTAACCAGGTCAACTGACTGTTAAACAAATAATCAGCATTCTCATTGGACTGAAACAAGGTCCAGAGTCTAATTACAAAATATTCAAAATGTCCAGGATAAAATCCAAAACTAGCTGTATACAAAAAATAAGAATACCAATTCACACAAGAAAAGACAATCAATAAATGACAACGAGATGACATAAACGTTGAAATTATCTAACAAGTATGTTAAAACAGCTATTGTAAAAATGCTCAAATGAGCAATCACCAAACTTGAAAACTCTTGAAATAAAGTTAAGTAGAAAGTTACTGCCAAAGAAAAGAGAAGATATAACCAAATTAAAACTTTAGAACTGGAAAAGAAAATAACTGAAATAAAAAATTCACTGGAAGAACACAACAGCAGAATGAGAGGAGGCACTGAAACTGAAAACAAACTAGCCAATTTAAATAACAGAAAAAAAATAGGGGGGAGAACAAAGCCTCAGGAACTTGTAGGATAACAATAAATGATCTAACATTTGTATAACTGGAATCCAATACAGAGAAGAAAAAGAGTGTGATGCTGAAAAATATTTGAAGAAAAAAGAGCTGAAAATTGCCGAGAAGCTGAGAGAATACCAAACATAATCTCTACAAAGAAATCCACACCCAGACACATCATAATCAAACTGCTGAACTAAAGACAACTGAAGAAACAAACAATTCAATACTGAAAGAGAATTCAACATCCTACTGTTGAAAATGGATAGAACAACTAGAAAGAAAAGCCAGCAAGAGTATAGAAAAGTATTACCAAAACACTGACCTAGTTGGTATTTACAAAACACTCCTCCCAAGATAAGCAAAATACACATGCTTTTCAAGTACATATGGTACACTCTCCAGGAACTGGTGGGACTATAACTTGGATCAGCCACTTTGGAAAACAATTTTGCAGTTTCTTTAAGAGGCTAAGCATAAATTTACCATATAACCCAGCAATTCTACTCCTAGGAATCTACCCAAGAGAAGTGAAAACATATGCCTAACACAAGGACATGTACATAAATGTTGACAGAAGCATTATCATGAGAACCAAAAACTGGAAACATCTCAAATGTCCATCCACAGAGAATAGATTATCATAATGTGGTAAACCCATATGATGTAATACTACTCAACAATAAAGAAGAATGAATTATTGATACATGGCACGTCCATGAATGAACCTCATAAGCATCATGCTACCTGAAAGAAGCCAGACAGAAAAGAATATATAGTGTGTGATTCTATTTATACAAAATGTCCACAAAAGGCAAATGCATAGAGACAAAGTAGATCAGTGGTTGCCTAGGGCTTGGGGGACGGGAACTGGCAAATGGGCACAAAGAATTGTACTGGAGTGATGTAAATATTCTAAAACTGGATTATGGAGTTGGTAGCATTAAACTGTATGTTTACTTTGTGATATGTAAATTATACCTCAATAAAGTTGTCATTTTAAGAATGCCACATAAATGAAATTATCTGGTATATAAACTTCTGAGATTAGCTTTTTTTTACATTCAGCATAATGCTCCTAAGAGCCATTCAAGTTGTTCCAAGTATCAACAGTTCATTCCTTTTATTCCGTGATATGGATGTACCATAGTCTGTCTAACCATTCACCTACTGAAGGGCATGTAGGTTGTTTCCAGTTTTTGGTTATTATAGATAAAGCTGCTATGAACATTCCTGTATGAATGTATAAAAAGGATACTATTAAGAGTGAAAAGACTCAGACTAAAATGGACGCACAGCCAGGTTACATAATGAACTCCAATAAATTAATAAGAAGACAGATGACTCAAGAGAAAAATGGCAACAGTCTTGAACAGGCTCTTCACAAGAGAATATTCAAACGGCAATAAATTATGAAACATTGTTCAACAGTATTAGGCGTCAGAGAAATACAAATTAAAACCACAATAAGACTTCCAAAAAAACCCAAGATGTCCATCAACAGGAGAATAGATAAAAAGAAACTTCGGTACATTCATACAATGAAATACTCAGAAAGCACCTGACCCACTTGAGAAGCTTAAATTTCAGTGAGTAACAGAAGTTAACTTGGGCCTAAAAATACGTAAATATGTGCAAAGTACAGATGTGGCTCATTTGATCCTTGAGATGGACAAGAAGAGGTTACGAGAAACACACCAAGGACATCTCAACTGACTTCTAATGCCAGCTGGCAAGACAGGTCTGTAAGCCCAGAGGAAAGGCCCAACTATAAGGGTAGGGGTGAAAGACAGTGGTTCCTGGTCTGAGTTGGGCTTTCCTCTTAAAAGTGATCAGTCATTTCCTCTCACCAGTCAGAGGAAAAGACTGACAAAAGAAGCCTACAGAAAGTCACCTAGGTAATAAGGCTAGGGATCAAACTTGTACCACAGTAATGACCCATGGCGCTGCAGTGACGATGCTGGATCCTTAACCTGCTGTGCCACAAAAAAACTCCCTTTTGTGGCAAGAACATTTGAGATCTATTCTCTTGGCAACTTTCATAAAATACAGTATTGTTAACTATAATCACCATGCTGTACATTATATCTCCAGAACTTATAACTGAAAGTTTGTACCCTTTTACCAACCTCTCCCAATTTCTCCCACCTCCTCTGGCAACACCATTCTACTCTGTTTCTGAGTTTGACCTTTTTTTTTTTTTTTTAATTCCACATATAAGTGATACCATGCAGTATGTCTCTTTCTGTCTGGCTTATTTCACTTAGCATAATGCCCACCAGCTCTGTCCGTGTTGTTGCAGTGGCAGGATTTCCTGAAGGGCTAATTGAATTTTTTTTTTTTTTTTGATTTTTAGGGCTGCACCTGAAGCATATGGAAGCTCCCAGGCTAGGGGTTGAAATAGAGCTACAGTTGCCAGCTGACAACACACAGTCACAGTCACAACAATGTGGGATCTGAGCCTCCTCTGTGACTTACACCACAGCTCACAGCAACACTGGATACCCAACCCACTGAGCAAGGCCAGGGATCGAACCCGCATCCTCCTGGGTACTGGTCAGATTTGTTCCTGCTGCGCCACAACGGGAACTCCCTGAAGGGCTAACTTTAAATAAACAGCATACTGCTGCAGAATTGAAAATATTTAACACATGCCAATAGACTAGTATCGTAATCAGTTAATAATCCTTATCTTCTACTTTCTTACACCTATGACACTTATTCAAACAGCAAATTCTGAATTCCACCTACAATTTTCACACTCAATTCACTGGACATTACTCTAAACAAGAAGTTAGCAAACTTTTTCTGTAGAGGGCCGGACAGCATATACTTTTTGCTTTGCAGGCCATTCAGACTCTGTCTTAACTATTCAACTCTTGTCATCACAACCTAAAAGAAACCACAGACAATATGTAAACAAATGGACGTGGCTGTGTACCAATAAAACATCACATTTAGACATGGAAATCTGAATTTCATGTAATTTTCATATGTCACGTAATATTATTCTTTATTTGATTCTTTTCAACCAATCAAAAACAGAAAAATCCATTTTTAGCTTATGGGCTGTATGAAAATAGGTAGTGGGCCAGATTTGGCTGGCATGCAGTAGTGTGCCAATTCCTGCTCAAACCAAGATTTGATGCTTCCCTGAAGGAATTTAAAATTTCAGACTTACACTGACTTAAAAAAAAAAAGTAGACACTTCAAACCAGCATCTCACCATCAACTTCAAGTTACAGCCTGGGAGGAGGGACAAATTCTATAAGTGCACAGAAACATATTATAGTAAACAGAATTTGAAAACTAACTTACAGACCTGAAACTTACTAAGTGTGTAAAGCTACAAAACTCATTCATTTCCTCTGAGGCTCAATTCTCTCCATTCTAGTCCATTTGCAACAATCTTCCACATCACTGAAAGGGAGCAGGAGTTACAACTATAATTTATTAAACTTACGTTAAATTCTGTCTGGGATATACAGAAAATATTTCTATTTCTACTGTGTGTACAGGTCCCTATGAAGCAGAGATGCTTTCAAAAGAAGTCTTTTATCATTACTATTCCAATCTATTCTAGATCTAGAGCCTACTTATAAGACTTTGAACAGCCTGAGCAGTGAAAAATTCCAAAAAGAATAAATCCAAAGAAACCTATGTACATATATACCTAAATTGAACTGCTGAACATAAAAAGAAAGAAAAAAATCTTGAAAGTAGCCAGAGAAAAACATATTATCTTATAAGGATATAAAAATTTGAATTACTATGCATTTTTTTTTCTCTTTTTAAAAAGGGCCACACCCATGGCATATGTAAGTTCCTGGAGCTAGGGGCTGAATCAGAGTGGCAGCTGCTGACTTATGCCATAGTCACAGCAATACCAGATCCAAGCCACATCTATGACCTATGCTGTATTCTGTGGCAACACTGGATCCTTAACTGAGCAAGGCCAGGGATCAAACCCGGGTCCTCATGGATACTAGCCAGGTTCTTAACCTGCTGAGCCACAACTAGGGGAGTTCCTAGAGTGGATTTTTTAAATTGGAAACCATGGAGTCAGAAGGAAATGGCAATACATGTCTGAAGTGTGAGTGTATGTGTGTGTGTGGGGAAACCTGTCAACACATAAAGTACATACCCAGCAAACATATCCTTCAGGAATGAGAATTTATAGCCAGGAATCTACTCTAAAAGAACTGCTAGAGAAAGTTTTTCAGACAGTTGGGAAATAATAGCAGGAAGAAATGTAGCACATTAGGAATGAAAGAACAGCAACATAAATGGTAATATTTGAGTAGATATGACATTTTGTCCTTTTTTGAATTCTTTAAAATATGTTTGGCAGCTGATAAGAGTGTGTGAAGGGATTTTCATTATATATAAGACAACTATAACATAAAGGGGAGAGGGTAAAGGGACCTATAGGATGTAAGGTTTCTGCATTCCCCTCGAAGTTGTAAAGTACTGACTATAAGTAGACTGTGCAAAGCTAAAAATTTTATTATAATCCCTAGAGCAACCATAAATGATATGCAGAGATAAACTCAAAAATGATGAAGTAAAATAAGGACTAAAAATGTTCAAATAATTCAAAAGGCAGGAAAGTGGAAATAACAGAGATAACACACAAAAAAAATAAATAAAACAGTAGGCTTTAACCAACCGTATCAATAACTACATTAAGTGTAATGGTCTAAACATATAATTAAAAGACAGAGATTGTCAGAACAGATTTAAAAAACATGACCCCACTACAAACTGTCTATAAGCAAGTCCTTTTAAATATAATGATATAGGCAGACGAAAAGTAAAAGATAAAAAAAGATATCATGCAAATGATGACCAAAAGAAAGGATTAAGGATTTCCCTGGTGGTCTAGCAGTTCAGGATCTGGCATTGTCACCACTGTGGCTCCAGTCACCGCTGTGGTACTGATTCGATCCCTGGCCCTGGAACTTCCGCATGCTGTAGGCAAAGCCAAAACCCCAATAAAAACAAAAACAAAAGAGACAGAATTCATGGCAAAGAAAATTACAAGGATAAAGTGGGATATAGAGGGACATGGCATAATGTTAAAGGATTATTTAACTCACCCAAAAGACTTAACAATCTTAAATGTGTAAAAGCCTACCAAATAGTGTTTCAAAATATGTAAAGCAAAAACTGTCAGATCTAAAATTAGAAGTAGAAAAGCCCACAATTATAGTCAGAGGCTTCAACATTCCTCTTTAATTAATACATAGAACTAGTAGACAGAAAATCAGCAAGAATATGTAAGAACTAAACACCGTTATCAACTAAGGGGAATTAACTGACATGTACAGAACACTCTGCTCAACAATCGTAGAATACATATTCTTTCAACAAGATAGAACACATCCTGGGTCACAAAACAAACCTCAAACATAAAAGAATTGAAATCGTAAAGAATATGTCTCTTGATCATGGAGGAAACAAAATAGAAATCAACAACAGAGAAATAAAGAAGGAAACTCCAAGCACTTGGATATTAGATAGCATACATCTAAATAATCCATTAATCAAAGAGAAACTTTTAGGGAAAATAAGAAAATATTGAGAATTAGAGAAAAACGAAAATACAGCATAACTCAATGTGTGGGCTACAGCTGAAGCAGTGCTTAGAGGGAAATTCATAGCAGTAAATGCTCTTTTAGGGGAAAAAAAGAGTCTCAAATATAGTTCACCCTTGAACAATGCAGGCATTAGGGATGCCAAACCTCTGTGGAGGGGAAAATTCATGTCTTACTGTCTTCCCTCCGTACCCGTGCTTCCTCCATAACCTCACTTCCTCTCTATCTGCTGTCCACATCTGTGGATTCAACCAACCATGTGGACTGTGTAATACTGCTGAAAAAAATCCACATATAAGTGGACCTGTGCAGTTCAAATTCCTGTTGTTCAAGGGTCAACTGTAATTTATACTTCCACCTCAGGAAACTAGAAAAAAGGCAAAATAAACCCAAAGCAAGCAGAAAAAGGAAATAAAGTAGAAATTAGTGAAGCTGAAAACAGAAAACAGAGAAAAATCAATGAAAACATAAGCTAGTTCTTTGAAAAGATCCATAAAATTGATAAACCTCTAGCAAAACTGAGAAAGAAAAAAGAACACTCAAAGTACCAATATCAGGAATGAAAGAGATTATCACGATAGACCCCACAAAAAAGATAAGGGGATACTATCATGAATAACTCTATGCACATAAGTTAGACATAAATGAAATGGACAGACTGCTTGAAAAAAAACAAACTACTACAACTCATTGAAGATGAAATATGTAACTTGAATAATACCCCATCTATTAAGGAAATTAGATTCAGAGCTAAAAATCTTTCTTAAGAGAAATGCCCAGGCCCAGATGGTTTCACTGGCAAATTCCAACAAACATTTAAAGAAGAGATAACATCAATTCTCTTAGATCTCTTCCAGAAAATAGAAGAGAGGATCCTTCCCAAATCATTTTATGAAGCCCTGATACCAAATCTAGACAAATGCAATACAAAAAAGAAACCTAGAGACCAATATCTCTCATGAATATAGAAGCAAATACCCCCAACAAAATATTAGCAAATCTAACAGCAATATATAAAACCCAAGAACCAAACAGGGTTTATTCCAGGAATGCAAGGCAACTTCAATATTCAAAAAGTCAATCAATGTAATCAACATATTAAGTCTAAAAGAGAAAAACCAAATGAAAATATTAGTTGTTGATGTCAGAAGCATTTGTTAAAATTCAAAATTCATTCACACTGAAACTTTCAGCAAACTAGAAACAGAAGGGAACTTTCTCAACTTGATAAAGCCCTTAAAAGTAAAACAAGTAAAGGATGTGCTTTCTCACTACTCCTATTAAACATCATACTAGAAGTCTTAGCCTGTGCAATAAGGGACAAAAAATATATACAAGGTATACGGAATGAGTGAAAGAAATGAAAGTATATCTACTCCTAAACACCATGATTGTTTGCTTAGAATACATCAGATAATCTTTTTAAAAAAGTCTTATAACTAACAGCTTGGCAAGGAAGTAGGACATAAGGTCAATACAAAGATCAATCATATTTCTATACAGTGGCAATAAACAACTAGGAACTGAATCTTTAATTTTTTTTTTTTATGGCTGCACCTGTGGCATAAGGAAGTCCCTAGGCTAGGGGTCAAACTGGAGCTACACCTACCAGCCTAAGCCACAGCCACCGCCATGCTGGATCCAAGCCACATCTACAATCTATGCAGGCAATGCTGGATCCTTAACCCACTGCATAAGGCCAGGGATCAATCCCACATCCTCATGGATACTAGTCGAATTCTTAACCCACTGAGCCACAACGGGAACTCCAAAAATATATCATTTATAATAACGCCAAAGAAATAAAATATTTAGGTATAAATCTAATAAAACATGTACAGGATCTATACACTGAAAAATAAACACTGATATTTGCATGAAGAAATCAAAGAAAATCAAAATAAATGAAATATATTCATATGGTGGAAGATGCAGCATATTAAAGATGTCAAATGTCCCCAAATTCACCAGATTCATCCTGAGATTTAACCTAATTCCAATAAAAATGCCGATAGGATTTTTTTTGTAAATAAAGACAAGCTGACTATAAAATTTATGAAGAACAGCAAAAGATCTAGAATAGCTAAAACAGGAGTTCCCGTTGTGGCGCAGCGGTTATCGAATCTGACTAGGAACCGTGAGGTTGCGGGTTCGATCCCTGGCCTTGCTCAGTGGGTTAACGATCTGGCGTTGCTGTGAACTGTGGTGTAGGTCACAGACGCAGCTTGGATCCCGCGTTGCTGTGGCTGTGGCGTAGGCCGGCGGCTACAGCTCCTGTTAGACCCTTAGCCTGGGAACCTCCACATGCCACAGGTGCGGTCCTAAAATGACAAAAGGCCAAAAAAAAAAAAAAAAATAGAATAGCTAAAACAATTTTTTTTAAAAAGAATAGTTGGAGAAACACTGATTTTAAGGCATACTATAAGGCTACAGTAATCAAGTCAGTGGTATTGATGAAGTGATAAAAACAGAACAATGAATGGAACGAGAGTCAAGATAGTGACCTACATAAATATAAGCAACTGATTTTTTTTTTTTTGTTACAGCCATACGTTTATCAAAATCTGAACAAAGGATTCCTTTGCAAGGTGTTTTCCTATGTGATACAGCCACCTGCCCCACCAACCTCCTACATTCACTCTAACTTCCAGGGAGAGAGTGGTGACACATGTCATTGCTTATAAAAATATATGCTCTGTACCCTAAAAAAAATGTTCCTTTCCAGTGTGTTTTAGTTATTTCTGAAGAACTCCATGGCTTCAGAATCAGCAAGCATGGCAACAGATAGACATTGCTAACTATGAAGTACTTCAGTTCTATAAAATCATCTCTCATGTTTCCAAATTTAAAGAAAAAAAAAAAAACCCATGAGGCTGAGAATAATAAAGACAGGATGACAAATCACTCCACTGGAGCCACACCAGAGTTCCTAATGGCCCATCAGTAGCAGTTAAAATCAGATTCCAGGAGTTCCCCTGTGGTACAACAGGTTAAGTATCTTTGTGGTCACTGCAGCAGCCTCAGTCACTGCTGTGGCGCAGGTTCGATTCCTGGCCCAGGAACTTTCACGTACTGCAGGTGCAGCCAAGAAAAAAAAAAAATCAGATTCTAAACGTCCCACAACCTCTTTCAAATGTGTGTTTTTACAAATTGGGGAATCAACATTTTCTTATAGGAGCATATAAACAGTTTTCACCTCTGAAGAAGGAGTCTATAAAACATTAGTATCTTTATAACTGAGAACATTTTTGGAATGTCTTTTTTTTTTATTTTGGTCTTTTTTAGGGCCACACCCGTGGCATATGCAAGTTCCCAGGCTAGGGGTCAAATTGGAGCTACAGCTACCGGCCTACACTACAGCCACAGCCACACCAGATTTGAGCTGCGTCTGTCACCTACACCACAGCTGATGGCAATCCCGGATCCTTAACCCACTGAGCGAGGCCAGGGATCCAACTGGCATCCTCATGGATACTAGTCAGATTCATTTCTGATGAGAAACGACGGGAACTCCTAGAAATCTTGAAGCTATTATTTCTGGGCCTCTCTTATTTTCCTTGGAAAAAAACAACTACATTGGAAATATGCACTGATTATTCAATTAGATCATGCAACACAAGAAGAGATCCAAAGACGCCCCTCAAATCAGACAGACAAAAAATCAGACTCCAAATGTTAGACAATTATATTATACACCAAAAAGACAGGCAAACATGGTGGTATGTTTTATTTATTTGTTTTTTGTCTTTTTTAAAGGGCCAGCATATGGAAATTCCCAGGCTAGGGGTCCAATTGGAGCTGCAGCTGCCAGCCTATGCCATAGCCATAGCAACACAGGATCTGAGCCATGTCTGTGACCTACACCACAGCTCATGGCAACACCAGATCCTTAACCCACTGAGTGGGGCCAAGGATCGAACCCATGTTCTCATGGATACTAGTCAGGTTCATTACCGCTGAGCCACAACAGGAACTCCTGGTGGTATGTTTCAAAAGATTGTGTCTACAATAAGCAAATGATGTAGTGATAGAACACCAAAACAAAGCTGATGAATAAAAAGACACACTCTAAAAGTTCAGGAGTAGAAAAAAATAGAACAGTGCTTTTTGGTTTGTTTTATGACTAATGTAGGGGAGAAAGTAAACAGGTATATTCAAATTATTTTCAGGTGAAGGGTTCTGTCAATCAAAACAGTCAATGGTAGCTTCTTTCTCCCTGGACCAAAGCAGTCTTCTCTTCCATTAGCTTCTGAGAATGTACTTAGTTTTCCAATGTGTATAGGGGACACATCAGGGCTACAATCGGTGCTGCAGCGGCTGGGATCACCCAACTGGTCCACCAGCTGGAATTAAAATCAACAGCGGTAGTAAGAGTTTCCGAAGGCTTGGTTATCTATGATCTGTGGTCTGGATGCAGCTCCCCAAAGATAAACATTTTGAAACGTTTTGGATAACTCTCTAGCATCCGTGGAGTGCCTGACATCCTCAAAGTTTTCTACAGCATCACCTTTAGCTTGTTCCCTTAAGACTTCTTCCCCACCAGGATGCTCCTCCAAAATTTAGTCAAATCGTACACTTTGTATGCAGGATCAGACAGGTGCTCTTGCTGTGGTTGTGCTTCTGGATCTCTTCCAGGGTGTAGTACTTCACGACTTTGCTGGACTGCTTGGACATTTCGGAACACAGCAAGCCTCAGGCCCTGTAGACAGCAGCAGAGCCGGCGGAACAGAGGAGGAGTCTTAGTGAACTCAATTGGAACATTTCCAGCGTCCTGGCTCCACGCCTGGGCCTAGGCAACTGATTTTTGAAAAAGGTGCAAAAGCAATTTAAAGGAGGAAAAATAGTCTTTTGAACAAATTGTGTGGGAACAATCATATATCCTTAAGTAAAAAACAGATCGCCACCTAAATTTCTTATCGAATACAAGTAACTCAAAATAGGTACAGATTTAAATGTCAAACACTAAACTACAAAATTTTTAGAAGAAAACATAGGAGAAGATGTTCATAACTCGGGTTAATAAAAGAGGTCTTTGACATGAGTTCTTTTAAAAAATGATAAATTGGACTTCATCAAAATTAAAATCTTGCGTGGTGAATGACACCATTAAGAGAATGAAGAGCCAAGCCACAGATATAGAGAAAATATGCTTATAAATCACAAAACCAACAAAGGAGTTTTATTCAGAATATTTAAAAAAGCTCTCTGGTTCAGTGGTTAACGAATCCGACTAGGAACCATGAGGTTGCGGGTTCGATCCCTGACCTTGCTCAGTGGGTTAAGGATCTGACGTTGCCGTGAGCTGTGGTGTAGGTTGCAGACGCGGCTCGGATCCTGCGTGGCTGTGACTGTGGCTGTGGCTGGCAGCTACAGTTCCTGTTAGACCCCTAGCCTGGGAACCTCCATATGCTGTGAGTGTGGCCCTAGAAAAGGCAAAAAGACCAAAAAAAAAAACCTCTCAAAACAAAATGAAACAAACTACCAAATTTAAAGACGAACAAAATACTTGAACAAATACTCAACATATATCTGAGTAAAAGATTCTTCTCTGATGGGTTCAATAAAAATCATGAATTTTAATTTAGTTTGACTTAATTGTAAGGGTGAGAGCAACACTACTTCCAGCTTCCTACATCCTCAGGCAGAAGCTGGCTGAAACTGATTTTTTCAAAAACATTTTATTGTGAAATATTACAGAATTTTGTTTTAATAAGCACTAGAGGAAAAAGCAGGTTGAAAAAAATTTTGCCTACTCCTGTTGCATATCCTCAACCCACTTCACCCCCTTCCCCCTGGTGTTTCAGAATTTTGGTTCAGACTTATTCTGCATGCTGCATGGAAAGCTGGCACTTTGGTCTTCGTATGAATGGGCACCATACTTGGATTATCTAAGTTTGAGTTTTTATTTCAAGATATTTGTTTCATACCTCTTTCAATAGCTGTCAAGCTGATTCAGAATATTTATTTATAAATACCAGTTTGTTAGTGAACCAAGTTTTAACCTGCCCTTCCTGTTTCTCAGGATGTTTCAAATCTGTATGTATTTAATATTCAGTGCTGTTGTAGATAATTAAGCTTTTATTACTGTGAAAGAGATCACTCTTTTGCTTGACTCCACTTCAAATCTTTTGGGTGCTGACAGGGCAGATTGTAACCCTCCGTTTGGGCTCTGTTCTCCATTTTCATCCTAGACAACTGCAAATCAGTGATTAACACCGAGTTGAGCCTGCAGGGGCAGAGAGTGAGGGTGCTGAGGGCTGAGCAATGCCTAACGCCTGGAACACACTGGGCATTTGCTGAATTTGTTAATTTGATTATGCTATTCAGTAGTATGAAAAGGAAAGTGGTTAAAACCTGTTAGGGAAAAGAAGGCTCTATCACAATGAGCTGCAGTATATTTTGCCAAAGCTATTAGATTTTTGAGGCAGCTGGTAGTTTATCAATTTTTATTGCTCCAATATAGCTATTTTATGGCCATTACTAGCAAACTGGATTATAGGAATAATGTTTAACAGGAAAGAAGGGCCCAGTGTGAGCCTGTTTGCTCTGGATCCCTAAAACAAAGGTTCTTAATGTCATCCTATCATGTTACAGATAGAACAGTAAGTAACATGATAGGAAGGAACATCGGCTTCTCATTTTGTGAAAGTAGTTCCAGGGAGTCTCTGCAGTTTTCTTGAGCACATGCAGAGGTATCTGGGTTTTTTTCGAGAAAACCTCTTCAGATACCACCATGATCACAAAGGAATTTCACGGTGCTGGTACAGCATTAAAACCAGTGATAAGTAGTAGATTTCAAGGGCTTGGTGCAGTTTGGGGCACAGCCCACAGAAAGTGTCACAGGATGTTTGGGGTATCAAAATATACTTTTCAAAATTAAAAATATGACTCACATACAAATATAGAATGAATACATGTCAAAGGCTAATTTATTAGTGAGGGATCCAGCATGATGTAAAGCTCATTCAGAGAATATTTCAGAGATTCAGTATATATAGATACGTAAGCAAAAATGGCTAGAATAGAATAGCTTGATAGAAGAATGGTTAATGCAGTATATGAGAGTTAATTTGCAGTCTTGGGGATTATTTCTTCTACCAAACATAATTTTTTTTCATCTCTACCAAACAAAAATATGTAAGTTAGGAGTTCCCTGGTGGTGCAGTGTGTTAGGGATCTGGTATGGTGCAGGTTCAATCCCTGGCCTGCGAACATCCACATGCCATGGGTACAGCCCAAGAAAATCTGTAAATTAACATGTCACTTCAAAAAAATCTAGACCATAATCATCAGTGAATAATAAACCAAGCAAAGATGTAATCTCCTAGAGAACTAAATAATCCTCCAGTGGGCCTCTCAATCAATGCTCCAAAATGAAAATGAAAGGACATCTGGCCATCCTTTTGTATTATTTCTAAGTTTTAAAATAATTTTAATTAACAAAGGGCTAATACTTTTATGTCTAAGTCTTCAGACATAAAATTAAGGTTCTAGAGGGCCCACCTTTAAAATAGTGTGGTAGTGCTAATATATTTTACTTTACAAATGCATGCCAAAAATAGTCATTTATTTACCTTTCAAACCAATCATAGGATCTTACAAGTGAGATCCAGTCATCTTCTAGGGCAGGAATGCTTTCTTTAGCAGTCTTGACAGGTGATTATGAAGCATTTGTGCATAAGAAGGAAGGAAACCAACATTACTGAGTGCCTATTACGTGCAAGTTTATTTTCAAAGGGCCAAATTTCTTTTCGCACAATAACACGTTACCTATACACTCAACCACATTTATCAAATAAGTAGATTTCTTCAGCATAATTGCAAGTACCTATGGCTATAATTGCCACCAGAAACAATACATAGAAAAGTTCTAAGCATAATTTCTTTTTAAATGTCAGTTAATCAACAAGTATTTATCAACTACTGATGTGTCTAGTAATTACTGGTTAGTCTTTGGAGATAGCAGGAAAATGTGAAAAGGCAGAAGTAAAATATGTTATGCCTGTCTCCAAAGAACTTCCCGTCTAAGCCACAAGGCACGGTTTCACACACATAAACCAAGTACAAACAAGCAATGTAACAGGTAATAATCTGCATGAGATGTAGGTTCTGGAACTGATACTGCCATCAGGCTACCTTGAATAAGCCATTTATTATTATTTCTTATTTAGGCTTTTCATAACTGGAAGGGGCTGTCCTACACAATCTCTTAGGTCTCTCCTAATTATAAGCACATATGAATTAGGCAGTGAGGGTTCAATGACGGTGGAAGTCTGGGAAGTTGAGAACAGCTTTATGGTATTGGGGTTGGCTCCATAGGATTAGTGAATAAGGTAAGTAGTGGTCAGAGCTCATGGATACGACCAGAGATATGACCTGTCATGGAGCTGTGAAGGGAGCAAATGTTGGTCCAGTGAAGCGAAGAAGAACTGCAAGGTGTCATTCTGGAATACAGTGTTGAGCCCAAGCTTTGAACTGTTTGAGAGCCAGGGAGACACATGAGGATTGGGAAGCTTGATTGTCTACTAGGTAAACAGAGGAGTGGTACCATGATGATAGTGATCCACAACAATCTCTTACTGAAAACCTACCATGGACATGTCCTCTAGATGCCAGGAATACGGCAGTACAAACCCTACCCTTGCACAGTTATTGAATGCTGCATAACAAATCACCCCAAAACAATAATTTTATCTGCTCATAATTCATTCTGTGGGTCAGCAATCTGGACTACAATTAGCTGAGTGGTTCTTCTGCTAATCTTTCCCAGGGTCCCTCATGCAGTTAGTCATCTGGCAATATGGCTAGCACTGAATATTTAAGATGGCCTCGCTCACATGTCTGATGGCTGGCTGCTGAATGTGTGCTCCACATCATCTCCCTTCTTCTAGCAGGCTAGCTGAGGTTTCTTCACATGGTTGCCTCAGGGTTCTCAGGGAGAAGACAAAACCCACAAGATTTCTTGAGATCTAGGCTCAGAAGTCACCCAGAATTTATTGGCCAAATCAAGTAACAAGAACAGCCCAGATTCGAAGAGCAGAAAAGTAGACTCCACCTCCTGATGGGAGGAGCTGCAAAATCACACTGTAAAGTGGTGTATACACAGAGATCAAAGGACTTGGTGGCCATTAAGCACTCTATCGTACCATCCCATTTGGGAAAAATGAGTGTTGATCACATTTAGTCCTGTGGACCCTGAGAGATGGAAGGAACAATTGGGGTGAAAAAAAAAAGAGCTTCTGAATGGATCCTGAGAAACACGCAGCTGGAAGAAATATAGAAGAATGTGGAGAACTTCAGGTAGAGGCAGCACAGACAGAGCAGCAGGACGACTCATGGTATGTTTAGTCTCTAGTGAATGCACACTTGAGTGGAGTGGGTAGAGAAGGGTACTTAAGACATAAGAAGTAAGGAGGTGGGAAAGGTTATTATTGGATGTGGGGGCCTTCAACTGCTGGCTCTCAGGTGTACAGACACTACCTACTATGCAGTGAGCAGCCAAGGGTACATGGTGGCTGAACAGCATGAGTGGGTATGGTGGTATAGGAAATAGGCCTTTAGAGCCTGCATCTTTGTGGACAGCAGTTTGGAAGGAAGTTGAGTTGGACCTGGAGTGGCTCAGAGATCATGGCAAGAAAGCAGCCTAGAGACAGTTTCCTTAAAGGCAAGTGCCTACATAGATTCTCCTCAAGGGGCTAAATGGCATACTTGGAACTTTTAAGGTAGGTTTACTTAGAACTACAAAAAATATTTACTTTGGATTTAATTGGTTATCCTAGAGAGAACTAAATTTAGGCTCATAACACACACACACACACCTCTCTCTCCTGTATAAGGTGTGAGTTTCATGTGAGACAAATAGGATACGACTGCTGCTTACAAAGTTTTGCCTGTATTTGAAAAGAAAAAATCCTGCTGCTCTTTTTAAAAATAAATGTTACTGAAGTATAGTTGACTTACAAAGTTGTGTTAGTTTCAGGTGTACAACAAAGTAAATCAGTTGTACATATATATATTCCTTTTCAGATTCTTTTCTCATATAGGTTATAGTGCTCTTTAACATTGTAAGTGGACAAGGCTAGAAACCATGATGGAGCTAGGGAAAAGTTGCCTGCAGCTTTGACTATCATCTACACTGTGAAACCATGCTCTGCTCAGACAGCATAGCCACACTTCTCACAGTGGCAGCATATTAAACACCAGTTTTCTTTTGACAGTCTGAAAAATGTATATTCTTTTCTAAACTACTGCTTTCCACAGGACTTATGTAGTCATTAGAACATGTTACACGTACATTTTTTAACACAAAATGAGAACTGATGTTTGGTTTGTTAATTAAATAGTAGACAGCAGTTCTCTTTCAGGTATTTGTGAAAGATAGGATGTAGAGAATTTGAGAGTTTCCACTATGGGAGTGGCGGTCTAGTTGTAAATCTTCAGGTCAAGTGTATACAAAACCGCTCACAGAATAAGGAAGTATGGCATTAGGTGCCAAAGTGAATAGAAAAGACAGAACTTAATGAGGGGATATGGTGTAGAGGATGACATCAAAATGAGTGGGATTTAGGGAAGTGGAGAATCTCCTGCTGAGCAATTTCTGAGAATTTGGAATTGGCCCAAGAAGGACTGACTGGCAGGGCAAAGAGGAAAGGATGATCCAGTTGTGAGGAATGGCTCCAGGTAAACTTTACTGATAGACTGTTGGTGGTATTGGGGGGGGGCAGTGAGTAAACAGTTCAGAGATGACTTTTAGACTGTGTGCTTAAGACTTCTACTCCACCTAGTTGCCCTGAAATTCCAGGTGAGGAACTGTCCTCAGTTGATGGGTTGTGTCATATGAAAACAGAAAACAACTGAACTAAAAGACAGGAAAAGAAAGGATATTTAGGTTCCTCTTTGCACATACAGGGCTTTATCCACTGTCCAGTAGGTGAACAGATGGCCCTTTGTGCATACCTCCTAGGACAGAGAAAAGTTCTCCAGGGGAAACCACATCTTCTCTGCCCTTGGTTCTTGCTCAGACTGAGCCATACCATACTATACAGCAGTTATGCAAGAAAGGGACCTCCACTGCATTTTCTAATGACATGGTGTTCTAGGGAGAGATCTGAGTGGGCACGCTGAGTTTTTGCCAATTCTCTCCTCAACATGCTCCTCAAAACCAGGGAGGTTTCTTGTGAAAAAGATGTGTTCTATTTTAGGACCTGAGAAATCATAGATGGTTCATATCACGGGGGTTTCAAGAAATCATGCCTCATCAGTGTCCTCAACAGTTAGCTTCTTAAAAAAAGCATAAAAATAACATTTAGTGACTATCCAAATTACTTATTTTGTGAGGAGGTACTCGGGTTTATAGACTTGAGGAGTGCCTAGGCTTGGGCACTCAAGGAGTAATAGTTGATTCTGAGCTATTTTTTGTAGCTTCTTGGTGAAGTATAGCAATACCTTAAATTTTGGTGAACATGATTCTTTAATTTTGTCTTTTCGTCTTTTTAGGGCCGTACCCATGGCATATGAATGTTCCCAGGCTAGGGGTTGAACAGGAGCTGCAGCTGCCGGCCTATGCCACAGCAACGCAGAATCCGAGCCTTGTCTGTGACCTACACCACAGCTCACAGCAACGCCAGATCCTTAACACTGAGTGAGGCCAGGGATTGAACCTCATGGTTCCTAGCCAGATTTGTTTCCACTGTGCCACAATGGGAACTCCGATTCTTTAATTTTGGAAGGACAAGTAAAACCATCAAAAGTGGCATCTGGTCCAATCTTAGGATGTTATATAGGACTCCCATAATCTATGTTCCTAAACTTTTTCACCACTGAGGACAATTTTTAAAATTCTGCCCACAGACAGCATACTTTGAAGGCTTGCCTGCCAAACACACCGCAACTATGGATTACTTAATTTTGCCATTTTAATTAACTAAAGGTGAATGTTTCTGACAAAAAAGGCTCTATTAAACATGAGATGGTGATAATAATAAATTTGGTATGCCAGACATTACTCAGCATTTCATCCTTGGGGGGGGGGGCAGCGTGCCCATGGCATGCAGAGTTCGTGAGCCAGGGATCAATCTTAGGCCACTGCAGCGACCCAAGCCACAGCAGTGAAAATGCTGGATCCTTAACCCACTGAGCCACCAGGGAACTCCAGTATCTTATTCTTAATATGCCATTAATTCCACACAACAATTCCAGTGGTTGTTACCACTGGGTAAAACTTCATGTCACAAATAAGGAAACTGAGGAACAAAGAGGTTAAACTCAAGGTTGCACAAAGAAGCAAAAGCAGAATTTAAACAACTTGGATTTTTGTTTCTTTTTTTTTTTTTGCTGGCCTACACCACAGCCACAGCAACTCGGGATCCAAACCACGTCTGCAACCTACACCACAGCTCACGGCAACGCCAGATCCTTGATACACTGAGCAAGGCCAGGGATCGAACCCGCATCCTCATGGATCCTAGTCAGGTTCGTTACCACTGAGCCATGATGGAAACTCCTGGGTCTTTGTTTCTCTATCCATTCTAGCATTTAAACTCTAGCTAGTTTTACCACGAATAGCAATATAATTCTAGCAAGCTGACTCTCAGGTATTTACCCTAGGGAAATGCAAATTTATCTGCACAGAAACACTGCACATGAATTTTCATAGCAGCTCTACTTATAATCACCCAAAACTGGAAACAACCAAAATGTGGTACATTCATAGAATGTAATACTTCTCAATAATAAAAAGGAACAAACTACTTCATACATACAACTTGGATGAATCTCAAAAGCATTATCCTGAGTGAAAAACAGTAAGACTCCAAAGACTACATATAGTCTGACTCCATTTATGTGACATCAAAGTGACAAAACTATAGTGTGATAGCGCAGAGATCAGTGGCTGCCTGGGGTTGGGGTGGGAACAGAGTATAACTGAAAGAGGTAGCACAAAGGAGTTTCTTAGGGGTGGTGGAACTGTTTTGTACTTTAGTTGTGGTAGTGGATATATCGATCTATACATGTGTCAAAACCCATAAAACTAAACACACTCCAAAAAAGTCAATTTTACCATATGATAATTAAAGAAAAAGGTGACAAGTCAACATCTTTTGGTCAGTACTAATGTCTATATTTCCCCTTTACTCACAGTAGACTTTTACAGTTCTATCACTAACACTAGTTTTCAGGTTTAAAAATTAGAAGAGTTACATTTTAATGTGAAGTAAAGAACCATTACTAGGCAACACATCTAAACTGAATGATGACGGTTATCTCTAATAAACATTCCTTAAAAGTTAAATGAATTTGGGTGCTTATTCCCTTAAAAATAGAAAAGTTATTTCAATAGGAGTTCCCTTGTGGCACAGTGGGTTAAGGATCCAGCACTGTCACTCCAGCAGCTCCGGTTGCTGCCGTGGTGTGGGTTTGTTCCGTGGCCTGGGAATTTCCACACATGTCATGGGCACAGCCAAAAAAAAGTATTTCGACAAATTTATTAGATAATATATTTGATACAGCAATTTGCATAGTAAAAAATAAGTTATCAATATTAACTCTGGGAAGGAGAATGTGATGGAATGAGGGTATCATAAGGATGTCATGGACAACCATGGCTCTTTCTATGACTTTTCAGTTTTTACTAGAATGTATTCATATATCACTAATATAATTAAAAGTAAAAAAATTTTTAAAGAATTTCAAAAATCCTTCCAGATTGAAAGAGAGATGTTTCCCAACTTGCACTATACTTCTATCCATGGGGCTTCCATTGACTTCATAAACCCCTTGATTACTCCATTTACCAGGTCAGGCTTGTATTCTTCTCAACACCTAGTGTCTCACTTGTAGCACAGTGGACACTCACAAATATTAGCTGAACTAAACTGTACTTGGAAATGTGGAGAAAAATGACAAACACATGGGTCATTAATGAACCCTATAATCTAAAAAGGCTAAATCATGCTCTAATTTTGAATGAGACAAATTATTACTGACTGCTAATGACAAGCTCAATAATTACAAAGGCGTGCACAGAATTTTGGAAAAGAGCAAGACAAACATATAACATACCGGCAGTGCCAGGTTTTTCAAGGCTCAAACAGGCAGAACCCAAACCAGAATCTATTATTTCTGGCTCCCTCACCATAAAACTAAAATTCAAGGGGGTGAGAAAAAGGAAAATAAGGGGAAAAAAAGACTAACCCTATACTAAGTTTCTATAGGCTGCACACTAGACATCTGTGTAGATAAAAACTTATTTGCGGGCTCAAGTTTCAGCTCGGTCACATAAAGTATTGGGAGGCCATCATTTCCACCCTTACAACAGGAAAGAAGCTAGATCGATCGAAAATCAATGACTCTTCTTGGACCTATCAGAGAAGTTAAGTCACAGGGCAAACCACCATCCACTGTTTGAAGAACAGGTGCCTGCAGGTAGATACAGGATCTGAGCAGGTAAACTGGTAGGAAGATTAAACTAGTGATTCTGACAAATTACTGGAGGCCAGACTACGCAATATAATGAGAGTATGAAGCTCCTGGGCTCCATATTGTTGGGAAGGGTTTTCCCATCCTCTCACAAATTTTACCAAAAGGAATCCCACCAGGCTCTTACAGGGAGGATCAGGGAAAATCCCAGAGGAAGCTCCCACCATGGTTCTGGTTGGCTGAGGAAAATAGCTTTCACTGTGAAATCCAGTCAGAACGCACAGCTTAATCTGCAGGGAGAGGAAGGGCTTAAAACCTTTAGTCTGAGGACGCTGGTGGATACTCATTGCAGCTGGGGGAAGGAAGAGAGGAAAAAGAAAAAGAAGTTCCACCTATGGAGGAGGGGAAGGAAATCTTGGGAAGGACACACTTAAGACTCAGCTTCTAAGTCTGAGGCTTAATCAAATCATCAGAGAACTCCCCCTCCCCCACTAACCACCACCTGGCAAACCAGCTACTTGGTTAGTAACAGTGGGAATACAACTGGGAGGGGTGTAAGAGACAGCTCTTGGGAACCAACACAAAGGAAAAATCCAAAGCCAAGCAGGAGTCAAAAAGAAGGTATCACTAGAGGAATCATAAATCTCTAGTGCCCATAGCAAAAACAAACATGGAACACAGGCCAACTCCTGACTAGATTAATTTAAATCCCCACACTAAAGGCCTAACAGAAGGGAATCTGTGTGCTTCTGCCCATGTTCAGCTTTCAGCATATTAATGAGATATGATAAAAGGCAGGAAAATATTCCAAATGGCAAAACAATCATCAGATCCAGACTCAGTGTGACAAAGAAGTTTGGACTATCAGAAATGAAATTTTAAAAAATTATGACTGACATGTTAAAGACTCTAATGGAAAAGGTAAACAATATGCAAGAGCAGATGGGTAATTTTGGCGAAGAGATGGTAACGGTCATAAAGAATCAAATGGAAATGCTCCGTAAAAAACATAACTAAAAAAACCCCATGATGCTTGGAGTTCCCATCATGGCTCAGTGGAAATGAATCTGACTAGCATCCATGAAGACACAGGTTCGATCACTGGCCTCGATCAGTGGTTAAGGGTCCAACGTTGCCATGAGCTGTGATAAGGTCACAGAAGTGGCTCAGATCTGACATTGCTGTGGCTGTGGCGCAGGCCAGTGGCTACAGCTCTGATTCGACCCCTAGCCTGGGAACCTCCATATGCTGCAGGTGTGGCCCTAAAAAGACCAAAAAAAAAAAAAAACCACCACCATCCTCAACAGTAGACTTGACACAGAAGGTAAAGAATTAGTGAGCATGAAGATCAAGTTTATTGATCAGGTCAATAAAAATAAAAACAGAAAGAGACTAGAGGAAAAAAAATAGAACACAGCATTCAAGAACTGGGGACAATATTGGACAGTATAAAATTTGCAACTGGAAACACAAATGGAAGGAAAAGAGTGAGACAACGGGGCACAAGAATTATTTGGAGAAAAATGGCTAGGAACTTTCCAAATTAGTAACAGAGAACAAACTACAGATACAAGAAGCTCAGAGAATACCAAGCAGCATAAATATGAAAAGGCAAAAAGGCCACACCTAGGCAAAGACAAAGAGACTGAAGGCAACTGGAGGAAAAAAGACACATTAACTATGGAAAAATAAGTGTAAGAATTACAGCAGACTTATCAGGAACCAGGTAAACAAGGCAACAGTGGAGTAATATATTAAAAGAGGGAAAAAATTCAACTCAGAATTCCATATTCTATGAAAACGTCCTTCAAAAGTGAAGAAAAAAAGTTTCTCAGACAAACAAAAACAAAGAATTTACTACGATGTGGCATGAAAGTAGTGTTACAGAAGCTTCTTCAGGAAGAAAGATTATGATTAATGTGGGAACTTGGATTAGTATAAAGAAATTAACAGCATTGGAAAAGGAATAAATGAAGGTAGAATATAATATCTTATTTTCAAAATGTTTGAAAAGCCAATTTCCCAGACACCACCCAAGGGCAAATCTTTCAATCCCTCTAAAGATAGCAGCTTAAGGCCTGCTATGTTAATTCTTTTCAGCAAAAGAGGGTATATATTTAAAGAAAAAAAAAAACCTAGCACTAACAGTATCCTTAATGGTGAGCGATGGAATGCTTTCCAAGATCAGAACAAATTAAGGATGTTCTCTCTCACGAGTACAATTCTGATAGAAGAAAAAATAACAGTACTCATATTATCTGATTTCAAGAATCCTATAAAGCTATGATAGTCAAGACTGTGTGATAACGCAAAATGAAAGACACATAGATCAATTCAACAGATTAGAGAGCTCAGGAATAGATCCACACAAGCATAGTCACATTTTTGACACAGGAACAAAAGTAATCCAATAGAGAAAAGATAGTATTTTGTTTAGTTTTCCTTTTTAGGGCCACACGTGCGGCATATAGAAGTTCCAAGGCTAGTGGTCAAATCAGAGCTGCTGTGACCTACACCACAGCTTCACCACAATGCCGGATACTTAACCCACTGAGCAAGGCCAGGGATCGAATCTGCATCGTCGAGGATACTAGTCGGGTTTGATTACCGCTGAGCTACAACAGGAAGATGAACGATGGCATACACTCATTATCACAGCTGGTGGGAATGAAAAATGGCAGAACCACTCTGGAAGATAGTTTGGAGATTTTTATAAAAAATCTCATCAATCCCACTCCTAGGTATTTACCCAAATAAACTAAAAGCTTATGTCCACACAAAATGATTACTTCAGCTTTATTCCTAATCACCAAGAACGTAGAAGCAATCAAGTTGTCCTCAAAAAGGTGAATGAACAAACCGTGGTATATCCAGATAATGGAATATAATTCAGTTATAAAAAGGAACGGGCTATTGGAGTTCCCACTGTGGTGCAGCGGAAACAAATCCGACTTGGAACCATGAGGTTTCAGGTTCGATCCCTGGCCTTGCTCAGTGGGTTGAAGACCTGGTGTCACCATGAACTGTGGTGTAGGTCGCAGACAAGGCTCAAGTCCCTCACTGCTATGGCTGTGATGTAGGCCAGCAGCTGTAGCTCCAATTGACCTCTAGCCTGGGAACCTCCATATGTCATGGGTGCAGCCCTAAAAAGCAAAAAAAGGAACAAGCTATTAATTCACATAACATGAACCAAGTAAAAAAAGCAAGATCAAAAAAGGCGACATATTGTATGATTTCACTCATATGACATTCTGGAAAAGGTAGAGCTACAGTTAAATACTCTGAGGCATTTCTAGGAAACAAAACTTGCTGGATATACAATTTTAACAGGGATAGTTATGACCAGATCAACTTGGACAGGAATCCATGGAAGTTCACATCACCATCACCATATACCATCTCTTTTTAGATAAATGTATTTTTAAAATAGGGTAAAATACTCACATGACTTAAAATTCCAAAAGTATATATATATATATAAGTTTATGCAGGGAGTTTCCTTTGTGGCTCAGTGGATAATGAACCCGACTAGGATCCATGAGGATGCAGGTTTGATCCTCGGCCTCGCTCAGTGGGCTAAGGATCTGGCGTTGCTGTGAGCTGTGGTGTAGGTTGCAGATGCAACTCGGATCCCACATTGCTTTGGCTGTGATGTAGGCCAGCAGCTACAGCTCCCATTGGACCCGTAGCCTGGGTACTTCCATATGCAGCCAGGTGTGGTCCTAAAAAGCAAAAAAAATTTAAAAAAAGCTTATGCAGTGAAAAGTCTTCCTCTCACCCTCTACCCCTGATCCAAAGCTATCACTACCTTCAATATCCTTCCAGAAATATTTTATGTTCATGTAAGCAAAAATGTTTATATTATTGCCTCACTATTTTATACAAGTGTTAGTATACAATGCACACTGTTCTGTTTCTTGCTTCTTTTCATCCTGTACATCTTAAAGATCATGCACTATTAATATAATACTCTACTGTGTAATCAAGCCTTGATTGGTTCCTAGGCTATATCCACTCTTTTACTATTATAAGCAATACTCCAAGTAAAATGCAAATATTTGTTGAATATATCCCTAGAAGTGTTTGCTGGGTCAAATGATATGTGCATTTATAATTTTGATGGATATTTCCAAGTCACTGACTTTTAAAATGTCAGAGATTTTTCATTTTTAATTTTTACCCTAGGAGGAAAAAAAGGAAGCTGTGATTCTATTACCAGGCAACTTTCTGGAGGAATGTACAGCTCTAAGATGTACAAAGTGAGCCTTCTACTCAATTTCCCACACGTGCTTCCTAGGGTCCAGTTGCATTTTCATGTAATATATTTCAGCCCACAAGCTGGTTGCAAAGCCTATTTCAAGTACGTAAAAGGTGTTACTTCTAAAATCTTCCTAAGCAAAGGCCAAAGGCTAATGCCTCAAACTACTAGTCACACACAATGTCATACAGCACAATGCTGGATTCTTCACTGCAACCAAAGGGAGGTTTTCAAATCCTGACCAAATAAAAGGTATCTATCTCTTCCTTATTATAATGCCCAAATAAGGATTTCTTCTCTTAGGTAAAACTATAAATCACATTAAGGTTACCAAGAAAGGCTGCAAACGTTTCTCTCATCTTTTAGGCAGTGATGGATTCCCAATTAACCATCTTTTTGCTTAACTACAAAACCTAGCTCAGTCTAGTACACTACAGTTTTCGTGATAAAGCTTGAACAGGAGGTTGAGGAAACCCAGGAACTCCTTTGTTAATAGCCACACAAGATCAGTGAGCAGCCAAGCCATTCATGAGAATATGCTGCATCTAGAACCACACTGTCTCCCTTTGGCTTCCTCCTAGAAAAACCATCATTCAGCTCCATACTTGAGAGAAGAGAAGGTGGCACAATCCTAATACTTAGTCTCAAGAATACACTACATTTATAAATGAGTGTTTAACATGATTTAACCAAAGGAAAAGAGGTTATATTCATTAGCAATTATTATGTATTACTGTAGTAATGGTCCCCAATTTTCTCATCTTCTCGTGTCCACATCTTGGAGGGTGGACACCCTCTCACAATGACTCTGGTATTGGTCACGGAAGAACTTCTGTGCCTTGGCTGATGGGACAATATCAAATTTGACACAAGCCGTCAGTCACTTGAGAAATGCTTGTGCACTGGTGCTGCTCTCACTTGCTACTCTTTGCGCCTTTAAGACCACAATGTTGGAGTTCCCGTTGTGGCGCAGTGGTTAACAAAACCGACTAGGAATCATGAGGTTGCGGGTTCGATCCCTGGCCTCACTCAGTGGGTTAAGGATCTGGCATTGCCGTGAGCTGTGGTGTAGGTTGCAGGCGTGGCTCAGATCCTGCGTTGCTGTGGCTCTGGCGTAGGCCGGCGGGTACAGCTCCGATTGGACCCCTAGCCTGGGAACCTCCATATGCCGCGAGAGCAGCCCTAGAAAAGGCAAAAAAAAAAAAAAAAGAAAAAGAAAAAAAAAACAAACAAAAAAACCCCCACAGTGTTAACAAGTCCAGACTAGCCAGCTGGAGGAGAGACCACTTGAGGTGAAGATGAGCTGCCTTAGCTTTGGGTCTCTTAGACCCACCAGCCTGCCAACTACCAGATGTGTGAGCAAGGCCATCCTAGATCATCCAGCTACCAGCTAACCACCCTCCCTGCCCAAAAATGCTAACTGACATAGGCTACTTCAGAGTATGTTTGTGGTCTGGTAAATAAGGAAAGGGAAAGAGAACACTTATTTTCCCTATGAAGTTGACTCTGCACATAGGAAATAGTTTCAAATAGAAAAACCTGCAGTACCTGGATGAGAATAAATAAATATATAAGTATTGAAAAAATTCCCAAGTCTTCCCAGATTCTCACAAATGCACTGTCTGCCATCACAGATGGCACATACCAAAAAAAAACCCCACAAAAAACAAACAAAAAAACAAAAAAAAACCCAAAATTAAAATTTCCATTTAGTCATTCATTGAAGCATCTTTATCATGATATATTTAGACCAAAGTCTTATACTCAACAGTTCCATTTCTAACACGAATAACAACTTGGGTTTCCAGGAATTACTTTTTCTTCCAGTTCTACTTTTTTCCCAATTTGACAGGGCTTGGTGAAAGCTGCAAGAGCTTCCTTAATGCAGCCTAAAAAGCATCAGATATATGAGCCCAATTAAACCTCCTTCTAGAAGCATTCTACAGGACCAGCTTCTTCCAGCATCATAGCAACTCTTTTTAGTCTTGTTAATGGGCTCACTCTCTCTCTTTCTCCCTCCCTCTCTCGGAAAAACACCTTCCAGCAGACCCCCATAGCCCTCGGAATAAAACACAAGCTCCTTAACGAGGTCCCATAAGGCCCTGTCAATCTTCCCCTGCCTATCCCATCTGTATCCCCAGGTCCTAGCCAAACCTCTGTGGACCCTTTCTCCATCTCTCTCCAACTTCAGGGCCCTCACAACACCTACTGTTCCCTCTGCCTGGCAATCCCTTCTCTCTGACTTTTACTTTGCTTTTCTTGCTCTTCCTTCAGACTCCGGGGCACCTTGCTGGTCTCCCTCTCAGAAGCGTTCTACCTCTTACTTGCTGTGTGACCTTAGGCAAGTCACCTTTGCTTCACATCTTTGAGCCTCAGAGCTCAGAAAGACACCCTGTGATAAGTGCTTAGCACAGTGCTTAGCGCACAGAAAATGCTTAACAAATCATCACTGCTGTTATTGCTCTTACTTCGTAGTAATCTCCATCACAACTCTTTAGTACAACTAGTAATCAGAAATTTATTTGTAGGAAAAACAGAAATACTTCTTTGGATCTCACCTTAATACCTAATGCCTTCATGCTATTTCCCCCTATACTGCATTTTTAGAAGGGAAGATGAATGAATAATTATTACCTCAATTAATTATCTTGGAGATGTGGTTTGGCAGATGAAGAAATTGAGGCACAGAGAAGATAAGTCACTGGCCAAAATCAAGTGGTGGATTAGAATCCAGGTTGGTCTGACTCCATGGCCTGTGCTGGCTTCCCTAACTCGTGAAGCTTGTCATCATCTAAGAGCAGCAAGCCTCAGAAAAGATGGATCTTCACACTGACATACATCCCAAATGACTCCTAGGTATCTTACCCTTCAAATCCTTAACCTGCCTGGTGTCCCAATCGTCTCTTCAGCAGAATACTCCTTCTTTCTTTTTTTTCTTTCTTTTTGTCATTTTAGGACCACACCTGTGGCATGTGGAGGTTCCCAGGCTAGGGGTCTAATAGCTGTAGCCGCCGGCCTACGCCACAGCCACAGCAACGCGGGATCCGAGCTGCGTCTGCGACCTACACCACAGCTCACGGCAACGCCGGATCCTTAACCCACTGAGCAAGGCCAGGGATCGAACCCGCAACCTCATGGTTCCTAGTCGGATTCATTTCCGCTGAGCCACGACGGGGACTCCAGCAGAATACTCTTTCCTTTGACTGAGATGACAGATTTCCTTACTACTTTTCTTTCTGCTGCATGTGAAGCTCTCAAAGCGATAAATATCTTTTACCTCTTATACCCCAGCAAATATTTGTTTGCTAAATAAATTACATGAAAATGTTAGGAGAATATATTATAGGTGCAAAGTTGGGGAGCAGTGGAACGGATTTTCATAGCAATATTAAAGTTTAGCACAGCTAAGAACAAATGACAAAAATTAGGACAAAAGTGGAGTTTATCTTAACCACTTTTATAATTGATAATGATTTCTAAATATAGCACCAGAAATTCCATGTGATTTACAATTGTGTGCTTTAGCAGCTATAGGTGGACTTACCAATGTTCTGCTATACCCTGCAGCTGCACCTGAGCTACCCTCATGACCAGATGCCTTTGACAAATATTAATCTCTCAATGGTTACTCTCAAATGTTCATAAAAAGAAACAGAAAGGGCAAATGATAAGGCAAATGGGAGCAAACTGTTAGTAAATGGTGACCCTGAGTTAAGGAAATACAGGAGTTCTCTGCACTATTCTTGCAACTATTTTGTAATTATTACAACAAAGTAAGAAGTTTTGAAAATCTAAAAAAGATAACATTTTTCCCAGGAGATTCCGACACACAAGGTCTAATGTACTAGCCATGCCAGTACCATATTTTCTTGTCAGCTCTTTCGAAAAACACACTCCAGACTCGGGTTTCCTTGCCTATCAGCCAATATCAAGGGATAAGAAACCCCTTGGGTAGCAGAGCTCAGCCATGGCTTCTGGGTTGGGACAGAGATTAAATTACTTACTGTTTGCAGAACAGTAATGAACACATAAGGTATCTCCTATTGGGCAAAGCCCCAGTACTATTTACCCATACCAGGCCCCCTACTTTCTTTAGTAGGCCTGCCCTCTGAGTTCCCCACCAAGAGATGCACAGAGGCAATTCTGATACTAAGAGCTTTGCTGCTATTGTCTGGAGAGACCTAAATGGAGGAAGCAAAAATAACCATGGGGGAGTCGCAAAGATTTCAGAAACAGAAAAATCAAAGCAGTAGTTACTTGGTCTGTAATGACCACTAACTAGCACCACTTCCACCTACTCATCCCAGATTCTCCCCACCCCGCAAACCAGGATGCTTCGGCTTTCCTAGCCACTCTAAGTGGAACAAGTAGAACCCTGTAAACCATTCAAGTATCTCCATATTAGCCATTTCAGAGGAATGCCGCATGGGTGACACCCAACACTAACCCATCACCAATAAGGTGAGGTAAGTTATCTCCTGATGAGAGATTTTCTTAATGTAAACCAGCATATGATCTCTACCTTCCTCAGCTCCCGTCCTGTGTAAGCTCCATGAGAAGGTAGGTGCATTATGTCCTATAATAACGTTCAAGCTCTATCCTTGATCAAGGTTTATAAGAGCCATCTGTAATGCCATGTCGTCAAAAACACCCGCCTTCTGCCTCCACCCAAACACTTACCTAGTTCCAGCCAGACCTCAAAGTAGTGTGCAAAAAGAAGAAATGGCTTTGTATAGCTTAAGAGAGAAATGGGTTGTCAGGGTTGGTGGAACACAAAGGTAGGAAAAGATAAGCATAACCAAAGGAGATCATACTCATCTTACAAGGCTTCAACATCCTTTGTTCTTAAATATTTTAACTTTCATCAACCTTTATATCTCAACTATAATGAGAGCCCTGCACCATCACTTGTCCTGCTCCTGGGAACCTTCTCTACAGTCCAGAAGGTGTGTCACAGGCACCCAAAGGCTGCTTCCAAGTCACTCCTGATGGCCAGCTGATCATAAATACTTCAGGAAGGAATGGGGGGGCCCTTCTTCACTTCCCTCTATTTGTGACCATGATTCACCAACTCCTACAGTTAAGAAGGAATTTACCACACTGCCAAGGCACAGCAACACGACTCAGAAAAGTGGGAGACAGAGGAAGTTCCCATTGTGGCTCAGGGGTAACGAACCTGAACGCTGAGGGTTCGGGTTCAATTCCTGGCTTCACTCAGTAGGTTAAGGACCCAGCATGGCTGTGGCTGTGGTGTAGGCCGGCAGCTGCAGCTCCGATTTGACACCTAGCCTGGGAACTCCCATATGCTGCAGGTTCAGCCCTAAAAAGCAAAAGCAAAAAAAAAAAAAAAAAAAAGAAAAAGAAAAAGACAAGACTGAAAGTGTGGGTTCTAGAACCAGACCAGGACCCCAGAATATTCCAAAACTGACTAGACAAAGAATGCAAGGAACTCTGTCAAGGCAACGATACTGGGTTAAGAGCACTTCTCTAGCAAAAAAAAACTGTAGAAAAGAGCACAACTGAAGAAAAAGTGTCAACGATGGCAGCTAACACTGAGAAGATCTCATGTAATTCTCTCACTCTTAAAGACAGGTATCATCCTTTTACAGTTGAAGTATTTAAATTTAGAGCTCACTTCAAATGAAAAAGAAAATGTTATAGCGGTAGAATATTCCTAGGCTAAACAAAAGAAAAAAAATCTATTTTCACTTAACCAGAGAGTAATCACATGATGCTATAAAAGCACGAGAACTACACTATTCAAAGGGTACAGAGGCCTGAGATCCACATTCCCACAGTTTACAGAAGTTATGAAAGTATTAAATTAAATAAAAACACAATGCTGTGTTCAGGCCGACTCCTTTCTCGGCCCCCCACCATCACCCCCAGGCTCACGAGAAGTGGCTGCAGGGAAGATATTTAAAAGAACTCCTCTGGGAAAGTGGATTCTGGGTTGCTTAAACTAAGCCAAGATGTTGTGCAACCAGTCTTTACCTAAATTATTTTCCATTACTTTGAGAGTTGAGAGAGAAGTAGACAGTTATCTTTATCAGACTGAATACAAGGAATGAGGTCGTCTTTCCCTCCAGGCCACTGGAATCACCAACAAGTCGGTTTTGATTTCTCCTACAATCACAAGGCAGGGGTGGGAGGGGGTGGCACGGGGATCTCATGCTCAGCTTCCCAGATCCACGGATCTCACCTCAAAAACAATCTCTCAAACATGTGAGACCGTGGATTTCCTCACAGCTCAGCAAGTCAGAGAAGCGGCCAAACAAGTTTCTTGCCAAATGCTTAGGAGCTACATATGTCCCAGGGCTACACAAGGATATCACCTTTGAAACACGCCTCCACATACCACTATTATGGTCACACACTTGAGATCCCGCCCCTCTTTCCTCCTCACAAATAATAAACGCAGGTTGCCCCGTGGAATTTAAAGTCAGAGCAAAACAGTAGCTCTGAAAAGCGAGAGGAACAAGATTGGAGGGAGGCTTTTTTTTTTTTTTAATTTTTTAATCGATTGCCCCACGGCGGAGGGAATAAAGCCCAACTCGATCGTTGGAGAAAAGTTAACTTTGTCGTGCCCCGTGGTGGGAAATTTTTCCCTTCAGACTCTCAAAGCCCGCCCGCTTTTCCCACCCCCCCACCCCCCGCCCCTGGGACCGCCCGGGTGCTCCTCAGACTCGGCGGCCCGGGACCGGCAGCGCCCGAACAATGACGCCAGGGGGGAGGGAAAGTTCGCCAGCCCGCGGGGCGCCCGGGCTCACCGGGGGCCTCCCCGCCGCCGCCCGCACCGCCCGTCCCCCGTCTCCGGGATTCGCTTCTTCCCGCCCCTCCAGATCGAAACAGCCAGGGCGCGCCCCCGCTCCCCGGAGCATCCGGCCTCAGGCGGCCCGCAGAGCGGGTCTTCCCGCCGCGGGGTCGGACCCCGGGAGCCCCGAGAGCAGGTCGGGGCGCCAGGAGGGGGCACCGGAGGGAACAGCCGCAACAGTTATGGCGCTCAATTCCTGCCCGAGTAGAACCGCCGCCGAGCCCGGCCGGCAGCCCACCCCCCCCACTCACCCCCTCCAGCCCCCCGAACCGGCCACCCGGCGCTGCCCGGGTCGGCTGAGCGGCCGCCGGGCACTTCGCCTCAAGCCCACACACGCTCTCGGCTCCCAGGCGCTGGGGACACCGGAGGCCACCGCGGTGTGGAGCCGGAGCGACCCGGAGCGCGGCAAGGCTGGGCCGGGACGCTGGCGCTCCGCGGCGTCCGTTTCCACTCCCCGAGGCCGCCACTCCCGCTGCCCACCCGACGCAACCTCCTCCAAGCCCGCTCGCCCGGCGTCCAGCCTGAGCGGCGCCTACCTTCGCGCAGCTCGGGCGCCGCTCCTCCCCTGCTCCACACCCGGGCCCGGCAACGTGCCGGGCGAGTCCGGTCGGGGTGGTCACCGCCCCCTGAACCGCTCGCTTTCTTCTCTCCCCTCCCTCGCACCTGCCCCCTAATCTCCTCCCCGCCCCCCCCGCCCCTCCGCCGGGGCCGCCCCCCGCGCCTCGGCTCCCGCCCTCGGCCCTCGCCTGCCCGCCTGGCCCGTCAGGCCTCAGCGCTGGGCAGGCGGTTGGGCGGCGGCGGCGGCGGCGGCGGCGGCGGCGGCGGCGGCGGCGGCGGCGGCTGAAGCGGCGCGGAGCACTATTGTATTCCTGACACTGTGCGCTCCCACGCTCCGCCTCTTCCCCTTCCTTCCTCTCCCCGACGCCCCCCCAGCCGCGCTCCACTTACCCGCCCCGCCAACAGCCGGCCGCGCTCGCCCTACCCGACTGGCTCCCCGCCGTCTGCCCGCCGCTCGCTTTTCTGGCGGGCTGGGCGCCATCGCCACCGCCGCGCGTCTCGAGGCTCCGCCCACTTCGTGCTCCCGCACCCGCGGCGCCGGGCTCCAGGTGGGTTCCTCTCAGCTCCTGCTGGGCGCGCTGCAGCCGGGAGGCGCTTCAGCGCCTCCAAGGGCCGGGGAGAGCGACAACCGGGAGGTATCTTGGCTGTGTGGAAATACTACCTAAGCTTTTCCTGGCCCCTTTCAACTCTGAAGTTCTCTAAGTGGACCCTCATGTATAGGACTCGTTGTCGGCCTCTATTGATTAAAGTCGTTTGCGCTTGAATTACCTATAGTAAGCCAAAGTGGCTATTAACAGAGTAAATTTATTCAATTGCGAGCCCAAATGGTTTATGATGTTGTGTGGCTTTTTGATGAGTCAACTTGGTAGGCTACAGCCCCCAATTATTCGAACACTAGCCAAGGTGTTGCTGTGAAGAGATTTTCATGTAATTAAAGCTCCTGTTCAGTTGATGTAAAAAGTAAGAGTGATTATCCTGGGTAATCTAAGTGGGCCTCATTATTCCTTTCTGACTCCTGCCCTATAGATTTTGGATTTCCTTAGCCAGCCTCACATCTGTAAGCCAATATTTTCTAATTATGGAATAAGTTAATGTATGTATTATATATATATATATATTTTACACACACACACACACACACGGCTCTTTGTCTGCTTGCCTGGTGTAATACTGACTCATACAGATGTTTAAGCAACAAACTCTTTACCGTGAACTCATACTGTCATTTACATTTACATTTCTAGGCTAAACAAAAATATAGGCCCTTTTTGTATTTTGTCCGCTTTCCGTATTAAGGATGTAGTTCTATTTTATTATACACAAATGTGTGAGCTCTGAAATATTCATGGTCCTTCAGACTTATTTTGAAATAATTATAGATTCACGGGATCTGTAAACAGTATTGCAGAAGTTTCATGTACTCTTCACCCAGTTTCTCACAACGGTAATATCTTCCAGAATCAAGATACAGACATTGGTACCATCCACAGGCCCTATTCAGATTTCACCAGTTTTACATGCACTCATTTCTGTGTCTCGGTATATAGTACTATGCAATTTTATCATGTGTAAGTGGAATCATACCTTTTGAAACTGGCTTTTCTTCACTCAGCATAACTTTCTTTGAGATCCACCCACGCTGTCGCATGTATCAATAGTTCGTTCACTCCCTTTTATGGTTGAATAGTAGTATTGCTATGGAAGTACTACAGTTTATTTCACCCATTGACAGATATTTGGGTTGTTCCAATTTTTGTCTCTTAAGAATAAAACTGCTAGAAATAGTCATATAGAGTTTTTGTGTAAGTATAGTTTTCATTTCTCTGACAAATGCCTAAGAGTGTAGTTGCTGGGTCAGGTGGTATGTGTAAGTTTAGTGTTATAAGAATCTACTGAAATTTCCAGACTCTCTGTACCATTTTACATTCCCACCAGCAAGGTATGAAAGATCCAGTTTCTCTGCGTCTTTGTCTGCATTTGGTATTGTCACTGTATTTTTATTTTAGTCATGCTAATAGGTGTGCGGTGATATCTCTTTGTTTTAAATTGCATTTCCCCAACAGCTAATGACGTTAAACATCTTTGCATATGATTATTTGCCATTTGTATATCCTCTTTGATGTAATTCCCATTACATTTTTTTTTTTTTTTTGGCTTATCTAGGACCGCACCTGCGGCACACAGAGGTTCCCAGGCTAGGGGTCTAACAGGAGCTGTAGCTGCCTGCCTTCGCCACAGCCACAGCAACGCAGGATCTGAGCCGCGTCTTCAACCTACACCACAGCTTGTGGCAATGCCGGATCCTTAACCCACTGAGCAAGGCCGAAACCTCATGGTTCTTAGTCGGATTCGTTAACCACTGAGCCACGACGGGAACTCCTAATTCCCATTACATTTTGAGAATTCTTTATATATTCTAGATACAAGTTCTTTGTCAGATATGTGGTCCACAAACATTTTTCCCAGTCTGTAGCTGGTCTTTCCATCCCCTTAAGAGATTTTGCAGGCCAAAATTTTTTATTTTGATGAAGTCTTACTTGTCAATGTTTGCATTTATGTATTGTGATTTGATGTCACGTCCAAGAAAAATTTCACCTAGCCCCAGATCCCCAAAATTTTCTCTTGCATTTCCTTCTAAAAGTATTATAGTTTTATATTTTACACTTAAGGCCATGATTCATTTTGAATTAATTTTTGTATAAAATGTGAGCTTAAGGTCAAGGTTCATATTTTTGCCAGTGGATGTCTGATGGCTCAAACACAATTTGTGAAAATGACAGTTTTTCTTCCATTGACTTGCTTTTACACCTTTGTCAGAGTCAGCTGGGCACATTTGTGTGGGGCTATTTCTAGATTGTCTGTTTTGTCTTATAGTTCTATGTGTCTGTCTCTCTGTGAATACCAAACAGTCGTAATTACTATAGCTACATATTTCTTTGTTCTTCAAAATTATTTTAGCCATTCAAGGCCATTTATTTGCCTTTCTATATAAATTTTGAGATGAGCCTGTCTATATTTACAAAAACCTTGCTGGGATTTTGATTGGAATTATGTTGAACCTATAAATCAATTTATGGAGGACCGACATCTTTATTACATTGAGTCTTTCAATCCATAAACACAATATGTGTGTCTCTCCATGTATTTAGATCTTCTTTGACTTCTTTTATCAACATTTTGGAATTTTCAGCATACAGATCCTGTACATGTTTTGTTAAGTGTATGTTGTATTTTACTCTCTTTGGAGTGATTGCAAATACCACTGTGTTTAAAATTTCAGCTTCAGGAGTTCCCGCTGTAGCACAGTGAGTTAAGGATCCAGTGTTGCCACAGCTGTGGCATAGGTCGAAGCTATGGCTTGGATTCGATCCCTGGCCCAGGAACTTCCATATGCTGTGGGTGCGGCCAAAAAAGAAAAAAAAATTTTCAGCTTCTTCATTCATTGTTCGTTATTAGTATATAGAAATGCAGTTAATTTGGAGTGTTGATCTTGGATTCTTTGACTTTGTTGAACCCACTTACTAGTTCATTGCTTTCCATGAGTATGCCACAGTTTTATTTCTTCCTTTTCAATGAATATGCCTTTTATTTCCTTTTCATGCAGGCTAGAACTTTTAGTACTATGTTGAATAAGAGTGCTGTGAGCCGGAGTTCCCACTGTGGTGCGGTGGGCTGATGATCTAGCTTGTCAGTGAGCTGTTGCCAGTTCAATCCCCGGCCCAGTGCAGTGGGTTAAGGATCTGGATTTGCTGCAGCTGTGGCATATGTAGCAGCTGCTGCTCGGATTTGATCTGTGGCCTGGGTACTTTCATATTCTAAACGGCCAAAAAAAAAAAAAAAAAGGAAAAAAAAGGAAAGAATGGTGTGAGCTGATACTCTTGCCTAGTTCCCTGTCTTAGGGGGAAACATTCTAGCTTTCACAGCCAAGAAAATTGTTAGCTGCAGTGTGTGTTTTTGTAGATGCTCTTTATCAAATTGAGCAAAGTACCCTTCTATTCCTGATTTGCTGAGAGTTTTTATCATGAATGCTGAATTTCGTCAAGTGCTTTTCTGCAGCAATTGATATGATCCTATGACTTTTCAACTTTAGCCCTTGGATATGATAGTTTATACTGATTGAATATTGATTTCTTTTGTCTCTTTAGGGCCGCACCCGTAGCATGGGGAGGTTCCCAGGCAAGGGGTTGAATCAGAGCTGTAGCTGCTGGCCTACACCACAGCCACAGCAACTCAGGATCTGAGCCGCGTCTGCAAACTATACCGCGGCTCACGGCAGCGCTGGATTCTTAACCCACTGAGTGAGGCCAGGGATCGAACTTGTGTCCTCATGGATGCTAGTCGGTTCCTTAACCACTGAGCCACGATGGGAACTCCCGAATATTGAGTTTTGAACTAACATTGCATAGCTAGAATAAGCCCCACTTGGCCATGGTATAATTTTTTTATACCTTTCTGGATTCTATACCATTGATATTTTGTTGGAGAGTTTTTGTCAAAGTTCATGAAATAAGTTTTGAGAGTTTTTTTTTTTTTCCATACTGTGTTTATCTTATTTTGGTACTAGGTGAATCCTGGCCTCATGATATGAGTTGAGAAATTGTGCAGAAAAGAGTAATCATAGCAGGCCCTTGGTGGGTCTCTAAGAACTTGGATTTCAGGCGAGTTTCCACCATTCCCAGAACTGATAAGGGTGGCTCGCCGTGCCTAAACTGTTTGTACAGATGTGATTTATGCCGGGAACTAGAATTCAGGCCTTCTGATTTCCAAGCCTTGAGGGAAGAGTTAACACCACAGGCCTGTTAGCCTTTGAAAGACCTGTTTCCAAAGTCATTTCTTGGAAACTTGGATTTGGGGTGAGCTTGCCCCATTCCCAGGACTGATAAGAGTGCCTCACGATGCCTAAACTGTACAAACAATATGGTTTGTGTCGATCATCTGCTTTCTTTCTGGGAGTCTGGAATTTTGTTAAGTGCTAAGGAGAGGGTGCCTACATGACCAGCCCCCTAATAAATGCCCCCTGGGACTACATTTCTAGTGCGCTTCCCTGATAGACAACATTGCACATGTGTTGTCACAACTCTTCGCTGGAAGACTTAAGTACATCCTGTGTGCCTCCAAGGGGAGAGAACTTTTGGAAGCTTGCGCCTGGTTTTCTCTGGACTTCACCCATGTGCCTTTTTCCTATGCTGATTTTGCTCTGTATTCTCTCACTGCAATGAATAGTAGCCTTGAGTCTGACTGTAGGCTGAAGTTCCTAGTAAATCATTGAACTGGGAATGGTTTGAGGACTCCTGACAGAAATGTTCCCTCCTCTCTGGTGTTCTGGAAGGGACTGTCTAAAATTGGTGTGAATTCTTTAAATGTTTGGTAAAGTTTTCCAGTGAAACCATGTGGACCTGGAACTTTTTTCCCCCAAGACCTTTTAAATTACAAATCTGATTTCGTTAGTAGTTATTGGATTATTTAGATTATAAATTCCATCTTGGGTTTTGATAGTTTGTGGTTTTCAAGGAATTGGTCCATTTTATCAAAGTTGTCAAATTTATATGCATAGGGTTTTTCATAGCATTCCTTTTTTCAAAAAAAAAAAAAAAAAAAAAACACCGCGCATCCAGGACTTCCCACTGTGGCACAGTGGATTAAGAATCCGACTGCAGCAGCTCGCGTTGCTGCAGAGATGCAAGTTCGATCCCTGGCCCAGCACAGTGGGTTAAAGGAGCTGACATTGCCACAGCTGTGGGGCAGGTCACAGCTGTGGCTTGGATTCAGTCACTGGCTGGGGAACTTCCATATGCTACACGTGCAGCCATAAAAGAAAAAAAAAACATAGACACACACACACTTCACATATTTATCCCCGCTTCTTTTTCTTTGGTGAGAAAATTTAGGTTCTACTCTCTTAGCAATTGCAATTATACAATACAGTGTTATAAGCCCTACTCAGTGTATTATACATTAGATCCTCAGACCTTATTCATCTTATAGCTGGAAGTTTGCACCCTTTTACCAACCTCTCTCCATTTCCCCTACCCTTCAGCCCCTGGCAACTACCATTCTACTCTCTGTTTTTACGAGTTTGACTTTTTTTTAGATTTCACATCTAAGTGATACCATGCAATATTTGTGTTTCTCTGTCTGGCTTATTTCACTTAGCATAATGTCCTCCAGGTTCATCAATATTGTCACCAATAACAGGATTTCCTTCTTTTTAAAGGCTGAATGATATTCTTGTGTACACACATACACACACCACATTTACTTGATTCATTCATCTGTTGACATACACTTAGGTTGCTTCCATATCTTGGCTATTGTGAATAATGCTGCATTGAACATGGGAGTGAAGATAGCTCTTTGAGATCCTGATTTCATTCCTTTTGAAATATACCCAGAAGTGGGATTACTGGAGTATATAGTAGTTTTTTTTTTTTTTTTTTTGTAGGGGGGGTCCCTAATATCAAAAAATATGAGTTCCCTCCTGACTAGGACCCAACTAGGACCCATGAGGATACGGGTTTGATCCCAGGCCTCGCTCAGTGGGTTAAGGATCTGGCGTTGCCGTGAGCTGTGGTGTAGGTCACAGATGAGGCTCAGATCCTGAGTTGCTGTGGCTGTGGCTGTGGCTAGGCCGGCAGCTGTAGCTCCATTTCATCCTCTAGCCTGGGAACCTCCATATGCCACAGAGGCCGGCCTAAAATAACAACAACAACTATATATATATATATATATATATATATATATATATATATATATATATGATTTGCAAGTTTCTTTTCCAGATCATGACATATTTTGGTCAGGAATGGACTATATATTTAGCGATAGACAGACATTGCCATAGCATCTTTATTCCAAAGAATTTGGGTACTGGGTTGAGAACTTTTATTTTCCTTTCATTGGCTGCAGGATCTGTAGAAAGATCCCCTGGCTCATTCGTGATACTAGTGACTTATGTTTTCTCTCTTTTTATCTTAGCCAGTCGTGCTATGGGTTTATCAGTTTTATTGATCTTTTCAGAGAAACAGCTTTTCGTTTAATTGATTCTCTCTATTGTTTTCCTATTTTCAATTTCATTGATTTCTGTTCTTTATTATTTCCTTCCTTCTGCTTGCTTTGAATTCATTTTATTTTGTTCTTCTTTTTCTAGTCTCCTGAGGTGGGAGCTTATGTGACTGATTTGAGATCTTTCCTCTTTTCTAATGTAAGTATTAAGGGTTCTAAATTCCCATACCAGCCCTGCTTTATCTACATTCCACAAATTGTGATATGTTGTATTTTCATTTTCATTCAGTTCATTGTATTTTCTAAAATTTCCCTTGAGATTTCTTTTTTTGACCTATGGATTAATGAGAAATGTGGTATTTAGTTTCCAAGTATTTGGACATTTTCCTGTTGACTTTTTTTTATTGATTTCTAGTTTGATTCCATTATGGCCTGAGAACATACTCTGTATGATTTCAGTTCTTTTTATATTTGTTGAAGTTTGTTTTATAACCCAGAATATGAGCTATCTTGGTGAATATTCATTGGTATTTGAAAAGAATGTGAGTTATGCTATTGTTGGGTGGAGTGTCCTATAAATTAGATCCTGTTGTTTTATGGTGTTGTTGAGCTGTATAATCTTGCTGATTTTATGTCTAGTAGTTCTGGTGCTGAGAGGGGTTATTGAAGTTTCCAACTATAATTGTGGATTTGTTTCTTCTTTTAGTTCTATTAGGTTTTGCTCCAGGTATTTTGAAGCTCTGTTGTTTGGCTCATGCACATTTATTTATTTATTTTTTTGTCTCTTGTCTTTTTTAGGGCTGCACCCACCGCATATGGAGATTCCCAGACTAGGGGTCAAATTGGAGCTACAGCTGCTAGCCTACACCACAGCCACAGCAACACGGGATCCAAGCCACGTCTGTGACCTTCACCACAGCTCACAGCAACGCCCCATCCTTAACCCACTGAACAAGGCCAGGGATCCAACCCGCATCCTCACGGATACTAGTCAGGTTCATTAACTGCTGGGTCACGAAGGGAATTCTGGCTCATGCACATTTAGGATTGCCATGTCTTCTTGGTGGGCTGACCCTTTATCACTATATAATGTCTTTCTTTGTCCCTATTAGTTTTGTTTGCTCTAAAGTCTATCTGGTATTAACATAGCCACTCCTGCTTTTATAAATTAATATTTGAATAGCATATCTTTTTGCATCATTTTACTTTCAGCCTACCTATGTTATATTTGAAGTGAGTTTCTTGTAGACAACATATAGCTGGGTATTTTTAAAAGCCATTCTCTGTATCTCTGTGTTTTAATTCATGTGTTTATACTATTCACCTTTAACATAGTTATTGATATCTTAGGGCTTACATCTAATGTTTTTATTATTTGCTTTCTGTTTATTCCCTCTAGTTCACATTCCTCTGTTTTCCTTTTTTTGCCTTACTGGAGGTTACTTGAATATTTTTTAGAATTCCGTTTTGACTTACATTGTGTTTTTGAGTATATAACTTTATAGAGTTTTATGTCTGCTCTTGGTATTAAAATACACATATGTAATATCACAATGTACTGTTATCAACGTTTTGCCACTTCTAGTAAAGTGTAGAAATCTTATTTTCATTTATGTCCCTGTACCCTCTCACTTTTTAAATAGAATTTTCTTATTTTCTCTATATACATCAAACCTAACATTAGATGGTGTTATAGTTTTTGTTTCAACAATCTGTCATGATAGAAAAAAAAAAAAACTCATGAGGAAAAAGACAGTCCATCATATTTATTCTTATTTTTACACAATTCATTGCTTTCCTTCCTTTCTGAAGTTCCAAACCTCCTTCTGTTATCATTTCCATTCTGTTTGGAGAGCTTCCTTTACCCATTAATTAATGGTGAGTCTGCTAGTAAAAATTTTATAAGTTTTCTATTATCTGGGAACGTTTTTATTTTCCTTTATTCCTGAAGGATATTTTTGCTGATTGTGGAATTCAGATTTGACTGTTCTTTTCTTTCATCATTTGAAAAATGTATCACTTTCTTTATAATTTCCGATGAGAAATTCACTATGACCAGACTCAGTGTTCTTCTATAGGTAATGTATTTTTCTCTCCAGCTGCTTTCAAGATTTTTTTTTCTTTATCTTTAGTTTTAGAAGTTATTTGTGACGTGTCTTGGTGTGGATATTTTTTAGGTTTCCTGTCTGGGTTTCACTGAGCTTCTTAAATTTGTAACTTTATGTCTTTGGCCAAATTTGGAACATTTTTGGCCATTATTTCTTTGAATTCATTTTCATCCCCACTCCCCCCGTCCTTCAATGATCTCAATTTTATGAGTATTAGCACTTTTGTTGTTATGTCCAACAGGTCCTTGAGACTGGGTTGTTCCCCCCCTCATCTATTTTCTCTCTTTTGTTCAGATTGGAGAGATTCTATTGTTTTGTCCTCAAGTTCACTGATTCTTACCCTGTTATCTTCATGCTACTATTGAATCATTCCATCCAATGAGTTTTTTTTTTAATATTTTTCAGTCACTTTTCTTTCTTTATTTTTAACTCAATGAATTTTATCACATTTATAGTTGTACAATGATCATCGCAACCCAATTTTCATCCCATACCCCCAGTGCATCCCCCCACCCCCCCTAAATTTTGATTACTGTATTTTTCAATTCTGTGCTTTCTGGTTTTTTTGTATTTTATGTATTTCTCCATTTGTTTCACGATCACTGAAACACTGATTGTAATTGATCATTGAAGCATTTTTTTATGACGGCTACTCTAAAGTTCATTTAAGATAATCCAGCATATGGCGTTCCCACTGTGGTGCATCAGGATTGGCGGCATCTCTGTAGCACTAGGACACAGGCTCAATCTCTGGCATGGTGGGTTGAAGGTCCAGCGTTCCCGCACCTGCAGCATCTGATCCCTAACCCGGGAATTCCATATGCTGCAGGGGGGCCAAAAAAAGAAAAAAAAAGATAAATCCAACATCTAATTCATCTCAGTGGTATATATGTTCATTGTCTTTTCCCATTCAAGTTGTGAGTATGATGAGTTCTTTTCCATTGTCTCCTAGACATTTGGGATGTTAAGAGACTCTGGATCCTACTTAAATCTTAATGCACAGGTCCTAGCCTACTTTTGTGGGCTACAGTTCCGATGACAATTTAGTTTTTAGAACCCTTGCAGTACTATTCCAGTCTTTGTTTGTGTGCTATTTGAAGCCACCTTGAAAACTGAGGTGGTATTCCACACTGTAGTTCAGTTCTCAGACCTCAGGCATGTTGATTAGTCAATTTTACCTTTGGGTCAGTCAAGTGTCTTTCCAGGAATCCCTTCCAGAGTTCCCTGGTGGCCTAGCTGTTAAGGACTCAGCCTTGTCACTGCTGTGGCTCCCATCACTGCTGCGGTATAATTTCGATCCCGGGCCCCAGAATTTCTGCATGTAACAGGTGCCCCCCCCAAAAAAAAAGAAGAAGAAGAAGCCCTTTCCCCAGTTCTCTCCTCTCTGAGATCCTCTCTTCACTCTGTAACTGAGAGAATGAGAGCACCAGCTGCCACTGGCAGACAGGGTGAAAGTCTAGACATGGCAACACTGGGTAGAGGGAGCATCTCTCTGGATCCTCTCCTTATGCAGGGTGGGAGAGGAATGGCAGATATCCAAACTCCCCCTTGTGCTCAACTGGCACTGCTGGTGGGAGAGGAAAGTGCCTCCCCAGCCACCTGCCACATGATGGGAGTCCGGAGATCCTATGCCTCCGCGGGCCATCTGATATCTCCAGTTTGGTGGCGGGGGGCAGGGGGGAGATGCCAGGCCTAATGGGGCTGAAAGTGCTAACCTTGACTACCTGGTGCTGCTGGCTGAGCCACAGCAGTGTGGATTCCTTGCTGGGTATCTGCTGATGCCTCCCGCAGAGTGCAGCACCGCCATCCCCGCCCCCCACTCCCCACTCACTCTTGGGGGCAGGGAGTGCATCACAGGCAGCCTGGTGACACTGGAACTCCCACTCAGTCTCAGCTTGTGCTCTTCGAGGGAGAGGAAAGCGTTTCCCCTAGCTGCCTGAAGCTACTCAATGGGGGACCTAAGTCTAGTGTCCTTACTTAGTCACTTTAGACACCATAGGCTGAGGTAGGGCAGGTGTTGTCATAAAGGTTTCTCTCCTACTGGACTGGGTTTCTCTCCTTTCCAGGTGCTTTGGCCAAAAAGAACAGGTTTTTCTTTGGCTTTGTTATCTTTGGCTTGTTTGTTTCAGTCTGCTCTGATTGGAAATTTTAGCTTGCAGCTTCACAAGAACTCAGTCTGGAATACCGAAAAACTAGGGAGCTCACCTCCAAGTTTCCTCAAGTCCTGAAGTCTCTAGCCAGCCCACATTCCTCTTTTTGCCACCAGAGTCTCTTCATGATGGACTTTTGTTATTGTTTCCAAGGATTTTTTTTTTTTTTGTCTCTTTGTCTTTTAGGGACACACCTGCAGCATATGGAGGTTCCCAGGCTAGGGATCAGATCAGAGCTACAGCTTCCAGCCTGTGCCACAGCCACAGCAATACAGGATCCGAGCCGCGTCTGTGACCTACACCACAGCTCACAGCAATGCCAGATCCTTAACCCACTGAGCGAGGCCAAGGATCGGAACCCGCAACCTCATGGATGCTAGTCGGGTTCATTAACCATTGAGCCACGACAGGAACTCCATTCCAGGGATTTTTAGTTACACTTGGCAGGGAGGAGCAGGGAGAAATGAGTCCATGCCATCTTTTCTGGAACTTGAAGTTATATGACCTCTTTTAAAAGAAATTAATGAAATGATTAGTGAAGAGATTTCTGTTTCAGTTGGAAAACAGAAAGAATTTACCATCAGGGGTCATGATGACTTCAGCTTGCACTTTAAAGCCAAAACTCTTTTTCTTTTCTTTCTTTTTTTAATTAAAATTTTAAAAATTTTTTTAAATAATTGTTTAAAATTTGTAAAATAATAGAATTGCTAATGTTTGGACTTTAGTGGAGAGATACTTTCAGAAGGCCTAGGGGATCATGAATCTTTGTTAAGCCACTTGTTGATGAAACTGGATGTAAGATCTGGCTGTGCTATGGTGCAGACACTATGATGGTGTAACTTGCCAGAAATGGACTCCAGAGACCAAAAGTGAAAAGGCCAAAGAAATATAGAGAAGTAAATTATCACCCTTGGAAAGAGTGCCTTTCCTTCTCTTTTTCTCTCCAATTTTTCTCTTACCCATCACACCAATTTCACATGATAAAAATCAATAGGTCCCATTTCCCTTAGATAAGAAAAATAGCTACTTCCCTTGTAAGTTCATCTGTCTGTGCACTGTAACATATTTGTAAATCCATAGACAAGTGGTCTAGAAGAATACAGACTAGGAGTTCCCGTCGTGGCTCAGTGGAAACGAATCCGACTAGGAACCTTGAGGTTGCGGGTTCGATCCCTGGTCTCGCTCAGTGGGTTAAGGATCTGGCATTGCCGTGAGCTGTAGTGTAGGTTGCAGATGTGGCTCAGATCCTGCATTGCTGTGGCTGTGGTGTAGGCCGGCAGCTGTAGCTCCAAGTAGACCCCTAGCCTGGAAACCTCCATATACTGAGAGTGTGGCCCGAAAAAGAAAAAAAAAAAAAGGAAGAAGAATACAGACTAAACTGATAATGGTAATTACCAATGGGGAGTAAGGATCAAAGAGGATTTTAGATTTTTTTTTTTTTTTTTTGTCTTTTTGGGCCACACCACCTGCAACATCTGGAGGTTCCCAGGCTAGGGGTCAAATTGGAGCTGTAGCTGCCAACTTACACCACAGCCACAGCAACACAGGATCCAAGCTGCGTCTACGATCTACACCACAGCTCACCACAACACTGGATCCTTAATGCACTGAGCAAGGCTAGGGATCAAACCTGCATCCTCATGGATGCTAGTCGGATTCATTTCTGTTGAGGCACGACGAGAACTTCAAGGATTTTAGATTTATCAACATTTTTTCTCAGAGAAAATAAAGTGGTATGATTTGGATAATTAACAATTAATAATAAAACAAAACAACCTGTGCATCTGCCAGGCCACATGAGAGAGAATGATAAGGAAAAGAATTTAAGATATGCTCCCTTTTATTTAGCCAAAAGTTATTTCAACCTTGTGAAATCTGGTGACACTTAACCTTTGTTCAGAACTTCACGACTTGCAGGAACATTTTCAGATAACATTTGGAAAATTGCTGCTTTTTCAAACAAAAAAGCAATTGTAAACACATGGAACCTTTATCTGCATTCACGGTTGAAATGATAACATGTAAAAACGGTCTTTGTGTGCATATAGTAAATACAAAAAAAATTACAGCAAGAGAGTATAGTCAATGTGATAAATTCATGAGCACTAGTAACTTTATTTGATTCTTTGCTGCATACTGATATCCAAAATAATGCTATCAAGTAGAGACAGCAAAAAATATTGGAGAGGTCGCAAGTTCCCAGGATAGAAGTCGAATGGGAGCTGCAGCTGCTGGCCTACGCCACAGCCACAGCAATGCCAGATTCAAGCCGAGTCTGCAACCTATACAGCAGCTCACAGCAATGTGAGATCCTTTACCCCACTGAACAAGGCCAGGGATGGAACCTGTATCCTCACGGATACTAGTAGGGTTCTTAACCCACTTAGCCACAGTGAGAACTCCCTGGAGAGAACTTTTAATTCACAAGATTTTACTTGTGAAAGCTGTATTCATGGAAGGAAACAGAAAATCAATATGTGTGGAGAATCTACTGTATTCCAAGTGGTTAAGTTATATCTTCTCATCTAATCCTTCCCCAAATCCTCCATATAGTCATCCTTATTCCCATTGCAAAGGTAAGCAAACTGAGGCTTAGAGAGAAAATAACTTTCTCCCCATTATTAGTAGGCAGTAGGTATGCTTCAAACAAAATGCTTTCTGTTCTTGTGTAGGTTTCACTATTTGTTGTTTTTGGGTTTGGTTTTTTTTTTTTTTTTTTTCTGGCCGTGCCTGCAACATGTGGAAGTGCCTGGGCCAGGGATCGAACTCATGCTGCAGTTGCGACCTGTGCCACGGTTGCAGCAAAGCCTTATCCTTAACCCACTGCACCACAAGGAAACTTGCAGGTTTCACTAATTAAAGCATCCACCATTTTTATCCCAAGGGAATATAGAAATAGCCAACTAACCTAGCTCAGTATTCATTAAACATTTTTGGTATAAGGAAATGATTTACAAATGAAGAAATATATACCTGTTCTTTGAAATACTTCCTTCCTTTTTAAGTGTTAACTGCCAGTCAACTGGAGAACTAATTTTCTTACCAGTAAACTGAAAACCACTTAGTGGAGCTGGGCCATAGCATACACCCAATAGATGAGTTATAATCAATGAAGTTTCCTTTTTACCAGATGGTTAGTGACCATATAGACCAAATATGTATTAATGCTAATGCCACGGATTGATAATATTGGCTCTCTCTCTTCTTGGAAGCCTGTCTGCGCTTGTGATTTATTTTCACAAAGAACAAAGTGTTCCCTGATAGAAATTAAAAACAAAAATGAAATACCAGCCAATACCATTCGTATTACAGGATTAGGCTCTAGTTCCCAGCTATTCAACCAAGCACTAATCAAGATGGGGTGTGAACATGTTTTGTAGGTATGGTTCAAGTCTACATTCAGTTGACTTTAAGTAAGGAAGATTATTTTGGATAATCTGGGTGGGCCTGTTCAATCAGTTGAAAGCCTTAAGAGCAGAACCAGGGCTTCCCATAAGAGGAACACCCCGAGTTCCCTTCGTGGCTCAGCAGTTAACAAACCCGACTAGTACCCATGAGGATACAGGTTTGATCTCTGGCCTCACTCAGTGGGTTAAGACTCCAGCGTTGCCGTGAGCTGTGTTGTGGGTGGCAGATGCGGCTCGGATCTGTGTTGCGGTGGGTGTGATGCAGGCCGGCAGTTGCAGCTTTGATTCCACCCCTAGCCTGGGAACCTCCATATGCTGCAGGTGAGACCCTAAAAAGCAAAAAGAAAAAAAAAAAGAGAACTCCCACCCATGGACAGCAGCATCACCTTGTGCCTGAGAGCTCTAGTCTCCCTGTCCTGATAATCCCCACTACAGAGTTTGGATTTTGGACTTGCCTTGCCAGCCCCCACTATTACCTAAGGCAGTTCATTGGTTCTGTTTCTCTGGTGGAATCCTGAATGATACAATCACTGTCTTTACATTTATATATACATCCAGAATCTATATCTACTTAAAAATTAATTTTTCCTGAACTTTGTCTTCTCTCTTTAGATTTTTCTAAATCAGAAATTTCGAAAGGGATAAACTAAGTGTCTGATTCTGGAGAATGCTCAACTTTAGAGACTAACCATCATTTTCCATATTGGAAGTCAACTACACCATGTGTGGTTTAGGAGAGTGGTTCCTCATGAAAACCATTATCTAGGTGAATTCTCAGAAGTCTCTGTCTTAGCTTTCTGAAGATATAAGCACTTTTATGGGATAGAAGCCCAGGAAAACTGTTGCAAGCCTTCTATGCTCTATTCAAGTCCATCCATAAATCCTGCGTTTCTGTATATGGGAAGATGCACGAGTCTGGACTCACTGAAATCATTCCTTTGATATGCATCTTAAATAAGTAGGGTCAGTATCCTGTTTTTCTCCATCCTGAATTCCCCTGAGGGTGCACCGTGTGAGGGGTGGGGGTGGCTGTAGTGCCTGATAACTTAATGGTGGGCAACATTCTTTGTTTACTGAAATGGCAGGCAACATTTTTTTTGTTCACAGTACATAAAGATAGATTTTTGTTTCTTTTTGCCTATTTGTTTTTATATTTTTTATTTTTTAAAATTTATTTTTATGGAGTTCCCGTCTGGCGCAGTGGTTAATGAACCCGACTAGGAACCATGAGGTTGCGGGTTCCATCCCTGGCCTTGCTCAGTGGGTTAACGATCTGGCGTTGCCGTGAGCCGTGGTGTAGGTCGCAGACGTGGCTCAGATCCTGCGTTGCTGTGGCTGTGGCATAGGCCGGCGGCTACAGCTCCGATTAGACCCTAGCCTGGGAACCTCCACATGACGCGTGTGCGGCCCTAAAATTACAAAAGGCAAAAAAAATATATATATATTTTTATTATTATTACTATTTTTGCTTTTTAGGCCAGACCTGCAGCATGTAGAGGTTCCCAGGCTAGGGATTCAATCGGAACTGCAGCTGTTGGCCTACACCACAGCTATAGCAACACAAGATCTGAGCCGCCTCTGCGACCTATACCACAGCTCACAGCAACACTGGATCCTTAACCCAGTGAGCAAGGCCAGGGATTGAACCTGCATCCTCATGGATGCTAGTCTGATTTGTTAACCGCTGAGCCATGACGGGAACTCTTCTTTTTGGCTATTCCTTTTTTTTTTTTTTTGTCTTTCGTCCTTTTAGGGCTGCACCCACGACATGTGGAGGTTCCCAGGATAGGGGTCTAATCAGAGCTACAGCTGCCTGCCTACACCACAGCCACAGCAACGCAGGTTCCAAGCCGCATCTGCAACCTACACCACAGCTCATGGCAACGCCGGATCCTTAACCCACTGAGCGAGGCCAGGGATCGAACCTGCAACCTCGTGGTTCCTAGTCGGATTCGTTAACCACTGAACCATGATGGGAACTCCTCTTTTTGGCTATTTGAATGTGGTTTCTCTGCCCATCTTTGATCTTCTTCCCCCACCTTTAATACTCTGTACAGCCACCTTGTTTAGGCTTTCTACTGCCTGATGGGCCATATGTATTTTGAAAAATACTCACAAGTAATTTTGATATGCCCCTCTCCCTCTCTGGAATAGTGGTTAAGGGACAGCCATTTAAACTCCAGCTGTACCACTTACTTGCTATGGTAATGCTAGTCCTTAGGGGAAAGGAAGCTCAGCGTTACTCTTCTCCTCCCCCACCCCACCTCCATCCCCGCGGCCCAAAGGAGTACTGATCTGGATTGGGAAGATTGCAGGACACTAGCTTGAACCACAGTCACAGTAGGAGGCACTTTCCAAGGGGTAAAGAGGTATACAGATCTTACAGGTCGACTCCCTTGGTCTAGAAGTGACTTTTTGCTTGCCTTCCCTTTGCAGTAGCCATCTTCTAGGGGCAGAGGCTTATAGACATCAAAACAAAGTCTCTTTGGAGTTCTTGTCATGGCTCAGCGGTAACAAACCCGACTAGGATCCATGAGGATACGGGTTCGATCCCTGGCCTTGCTTAGTGGGTTAGGGATCCAGCGTTGCTATGAGCTGCGGTGTAGGTCACAGATGTGGCTCGGATCCAGCGCTGCTGTGGCTGTAGCTGGCAGCTGCAGGTCTGATTCAGCCCCTAGCTTGCGGACTTCCATGTGCCATGGGTGCAGCCTTAAAAAGCGAAAAAAAAAAAAAAAGTCTTTTTGAATGAAAGTTTTGTCTGGATATATGCCCAGGAGTGGGATTGCTGGGGGTCCCTTTGCAGAAATTGACACAAGACTGTAAATCACTATACTCTAATTAAAAAAAAATAACTAAAACCTTAAAAACAAAGTATTTTTTTCCATCTAGCACTCCTAAGGAGGGCCTCATCACATCAGTGGAAGAATAGCCACACCTAGAATGTGTGGAGGCCTCAGGCCGAGATCTAGCATAAGAAAACTGCTAGGAGCCAGTCTCACTCCTCATAGTGGTACACTGGATTTTGGGGCCAAAAGCTGTAGCTCCTGTGAAGTGGTCACTTAGCTTTATGTTATACTCTGTGCATGGATTTTCCTCAGAGACCTCCTGGAACAGGTAAGCGGGGCAGGATTGAGGTTCTGCTGTATCCTGGCCAAACACACCCTCAGCCTGTTGATCTCATCCTTTGACAGATCCCTACTTACCAATCTCACACGTGTGACCTAAACAAATGAAATCCTCGCCTAACTTTCAATTTCTTCATCTGGCAAAATGGGGCCAAAAATAGGTCTTCATAGATTAGATTCCAAGGTTAAATGTCTTAAAGTATGCAAAATACCTAATATGGTGCTTAGCTATTATAGCAAGTGCTCAGTGAACGATTACAATTATTTTTACTATTGTTAGTATTTCTGAGCAGTATAATGCAACAGTTAAGAGCACAGCTTTTGGGGTTAAACTTCTTTTTTGGCCTTGGGTCCATATTCTGCACTTAACATCTTTTTAAAAAATTTTATTAAGATTATAGTTGATTTACTGTGTTGTGTTGGTTTTTGCTGCACAGCATAGTGACCCAGTCACACATATATACACATTATTTTTCTCATATTCCATCACTGGCTATCCCAAGAGACTATATCTTGTTCTCGGTGCTGTACAGTAAGATCTCATTGCTTATCCATTCTAAATGTAATAGTTTGCATCTACTAACCCCAAACTCCCAGTCCATCCCTGTCCCTCCCCCCTCTTCCTTGGCAACCACAAGTCTGTTCTCTATGTCCGTGACTCTGTTTCTGTTTTACAGATAGGTTCATTTGTGCCATATATATATATATATATATATATTTTTTTTTTTTTTACCAATTTAAGTTAGCTAGCCCCACTAAGCTTTAATTTCCTCAATCATAAAAATAGACATAGCAGTAGTACCTCTCTTTTGGGGTTGCTGAGAGGATCAAACGAGATTTTATTTGCAAAGTGCTTAACACTAAGCCTGACATATAAGAAGTAGCTGCCCTAACAGCATTTAAAAACTCAAACCCGGGACTTCCCATTGTGGCTCAGTGATTAACGAACCCGACTAGGATCCATGAGGACATGGATTCGATCCCTGGCCTTGCTCAGCAGATGAAGGATCCAGCGTTGCCGTGAGCTGTGATGCAGGTCGAAGACACGGCTTGGATCCCAAGTTGCTGTGGCTGTGGTGTAGGCCGGCAGCTACAGCTCCAATTAGACCCCTAGCCTGGGAACCTCCATATGCCGCAGGTGCAGCCCTAAAAAGACAAAAAAAATAAATACTCGAACCTAACTACATTTAAATGATTTATGCCCCTTCAGAGGAGGTGGGAAGTATCTCCTCACATATAACTGAGCATGCAGGGGGTAGAGGTGGAGTGAATCCAACATTTTCCCATAAAGTTGCATTCATTTAAAATTTTAGAGGGTAGATCTCATGTGTTTTTTTCACCACAATTTTTAAAAATTCACTCATAGAAATGAGTTTTATAAAGGTGAAGGAAGGGCACTGTGATATTCTGAGCATCCACTATGTGTCCCATGCTTTACATTTTTCTTTATACTTAATGCCAATATAAAAACAAGCAGCAAGTTCCCTGGTGGCTCAGTGGGTTAAGGACCTGGCATTGTCACTGCTGTGGCTCAGGTCACTGCTGTGGTGTGGATTTGATCCCTGGCCAAGGAACTTCCACATGCTGTAGGCACAGCCAAAAAAATAAAAATAATAATAATCAGGACAGCATTTGTGTTATCGGATTCAGTGTGAAGAATACCATATAAACCTCAAATGCTGCCTCTCTATTGCCTTTGATCATTTAGTTAGCTTTACAAGTACGTGTTAACACCAAAGGATTATAAACTTGAGCAAAGGTGTGTAAAGGAGGTGAGCTGCTTTTTTTTTTTTTTTTTAACTTCAAGAATCCAAGCCCTTATTCAAGTCAGAAACATCTGACTCTTGGGAGTTCCCTTCCTGGCTCAGCGGTTAGTGAACCCGACTAGGATCCATAAGGACATGGGTTCGATCCCTGGCCTCGCTCAGTGGGTCAAGGATCTGGCACTGATGTGAACTGTGGTGTAGGTGTGAGACGAGGCTTGGATCCCGCGTTGCTGTGGCTGCAGCTGTAGCTGTGGCTCCAATTCGACCCTGAGTGGAAAAAAAATCTTGCCTGCCATATCAGTAAAAAAAAGATGTGGCAGCCATCAAGCTATCACATAACAGTTGCCCTGACAGTGAGCCCTGCCTGAAAGAACTCAGGATAGAAACAGGTCACCCGCCATCAAGCCTTCAGCCACTGCAGCCACCCCTCAGTGATGCACCCTGGGGAGACTCAGAATGGGAAAAACGCAGGATCCTGGCCCCAGATAGCTAAGGTGCATATCAAAGGAGTGATTTCAGTGAGCTCAGACTCTTGCATCTTTCCATATGTAGAAAAGTACTAAATTCATTAACTTGAGATACATGGTTTTCTTTAATTAACAGTAATCTTTTGATGTTCTTTGTTGCAAAAAAACTCTTGTCTATCCTGGCTCCCCCCTTACCTCTTTAGAGCAGTCTCTCAGAGCTCTCTGAGATGCTATGCCCTGGCTAGAGGTCTTCAGAATTCCACTGATTAAAACATAATTCTTATAATTTTAGGTTGTGCATTTTTTCAGTCACCACTTTTAGTGACTACGAAGAGATCCAGAGCGGACGCCTCTCCTTCGCCTAAACTCTATGAGGAACCGGAGCCTTGGTGCCAGCAGAGGCCTCTTATGCCCGTCCTTGGAGAGTCCAGACAAATTTGGGTGAGTCTCTCCTGTTTCTTGGATCTCCTTGGTTGATGATCCTGAGTTTTATTTGGCAATGTCTAACAGGTACCTGGCTCCCCAGTTGAAAGATATTGGGGAGTGAATCCCCTAACTGAAAGATATTGGGAGAGCCCAGTTGAAAAACATTGGGATTGGCCCAGTTAAAAGGATACTGAGTGGTCTGGGCTGAATGGTTGGGTAAGAGGCTGACCTGATGTCTTTCTTCAAATTGGCTACCTTAACAAGAATGTCAGGATAAAAGTGCACAGTAAATCTTATCCCCAACAAATTCAACTTTAAAGAAACAGAGTCGGAGTTCCCATTGTGGCTCAGTGGAAATGAATCCAACTAGGAACCATGAGGTTGCGGGTTTGGATCCTTGGCCTCGCTCAGTGGGTTAAAGATCCAGCATTGCCGTGATCTGTGGTGTAGGTTGCAGACGTGGCTCGGATCCCGCATTGCTGTGGCTGTGTTGTAGGCCGGCGGCTGTAGCTCCAATTAGACTCCTAGCCTGGGAACCTCCATATGCCGCAAGTGCAGCCCTAGAAAAGGCAAAAAGACAAAAATAAAAATAAAGAAACAGAGTCCCTCAAACAAGCAAAAAACCCTGATGGGCATCAGAAAGCCAACCTTTTTCTAACACTCCAGCCAGATTCATATATATATGTTTAAGCTCGTACTTAAGTGTACCTACTTAATTGGAAATTAAAGGAAATATTGCCCTGGCTAAGATGGGGGCTCTTTTATTGCATACACAGTTATGGTAAAGCTGGTTTGATAAAAACATCTTTTCAGAATTCTAACCTTAAAGAAACAAAAGCCTTCTAGGGAGACCTTGCACTTCTCTTCCTGTGTCTTTAAAAATGAAAATGTTTTAACTGATCTTCTTAGGACATTGTGTGTGTGTGTGTGTGTGTGTGTGTGTGTGTGTGTGTGTGTGTGTGTGTGTGTGTTTTGAAAACTTGACCTCTGCCATACTATTTTCTGAGTAAACTTTCTGGATCTTATTCATGTAGCATCCTCCCCACTCTCTTATGGGGAAGCCTCTTGTGTTTTATTGTTTTTATTTGTTTGGTTGGATTTTTTGGCTTTTTAGGGCTGTACCTGCATCATATGGAAACTCCCAGGGTAGGGGTCAAATTAGAGCTGTAGCTGCCAGCCAATGCCACAGCTCATGGCAACGCCGGATCCTTAACCCACTGAGCAAGGCCAGGGATTGAACCCGCATTCTCAGGGATACTAGTTGGATTTGTTACTGCTGAGCCATGATGGGAACTCCCCGTTTTATTGGCTTGAATCACAATTAATATATTAATTAATAGCCAGGTGATGGATCCTTTAAACTAGAGAAGCTTTTCTAGATTGCTAAATTTTTAGAGAGCTCTCATTTTAAATAACTGTTTATTGGTACCTATACAAAATTAAATTAAAAGGTCGAAAAATATATAATAGTTAACCTAAGAACTCCCTTAATTGAAATCAAACAAGAAAAACTGATTTGGGAATTGGTTATAGTGGTCTCCCAAAGGTCTCCCCTTCCCCTCAATGGGTCTCAAAGATGCTCATAAAAACATTAGACTAACTAATGTTACTTAGGTTGATTAACAGGGAAAAAAAGCTGTAGGGAATGTCTAAAGCCTCTTTCCCAACAAGGTGGAAATTTTAAGGAGACTTATCCCAACTGGATAAAGAAATCTTTAGGTGGTTATTTTAAAATGGGATAAATTATTGGTGCAGCCACTGTGGAAAACAGTATGGATGTTCCTCAAAAAATTAAAAATGGAGTTGCCATATGATCCAGTAATCCCACTCCTAGGCACATATATGGACAAAACTCTAATTCAAAAAGATACGTACACCCCTGTGTTCATAGCAGCAGTATTTACAATAGCCAAGACATGGAAAAAACCTAAATATCTGTTGACAAAAAGAATGGCTAAAGAAGATGTGGTACATATACACAATGGAATATTACTCAGCCTTAAAAAGAATGAAATAATGCCTCTTGCAGCAACGTGGATAGACCTAGAGATTATCATTCTAAGCGAAGTAAATCAGAAAGAGAAAGACAAATACCATATGATATCACTTGCACGTGGAATCTAAAATACAGCACAAAGATTAATACAACATTGTAAATCAACTATACTTCAATAAAATTTTTAATAATGAAAGAAAATATGACACAAAGGAACATATCTATGAAACAGAAACAGACTCACAGATATAGAGAACAGACCTGTGGTTGCGAAGGGGGTGAGGGGAGAGGGAAAGATTGGGAATTTGGGATTAGCACACATAAATTATTATGTATAGGATGGATAAACAGCAAGGTCCTACTGTATAGCACAGGGAACTATGTTCAACATCCTGTGATAAACCATAATAAAAAGGAATATGAAAAAGAATATGTATATATATGTATAACTGAATCATTTTTTTGTACAGCAGAAATGAACACATTGTAAATTAACTACACTTCGATAAAAATTTTAATGCAAAAAATAATTGAAATAAAAAACATGGGATGAATAAAATGGACATTTAAAAGGCTGGGAAAAATTATACTGAGATACTTGACCAACAGTTACTTGGGGCAACAGTTAGGCCAATTAATCACGTTTACAGATTGATAAAGAGTCTAAGTCCCTTGGCTCAACACCTCTCTGGGGATCCCAGCCTCTTTTATATAAAAATAGATTAAATAGACAGGGGATAAAAAGAAATAAAAGCTTCTAAGACTCCTTCTGAAAACAAGAACTGTTGATTGGGTCCTAATGAAAACCAAAGTTAAAGGTATAAAAGTTGATGGGATTGAGATAAAAGGTCACAAAAAATGATGTATATAAATGGGCTTTCTATGAGATGGCTACATCTCTTTTGCTTAATTATATTGTGGGATAGACATGTCTCATTAGGGGTCTTCCACTGCTTGGTATTATTAGATAAGGCATATAGATCTGCCTCTCAGGAATTTTTTTTTTTGCTTTTTTTTTAGGGCTGCACCTGTGGCATATGGAGGCTCCCAGGCTAGGGGTTGAATCTGAGCTGAGCTGCTGGCCTACACCACAACCACAGCAACGCCACATCCGAGCCACATCTGCGACCTACACCACAGCTCATGGCAACTCCAGATCCTTAACCCACTGAGCAAGGCCAGGGATTGAACCCATGTCCTTATGGATACTAGTCAGGTTCTTTATCACTGAGCCACAATGGAAACTCCCTCTCAGGAAATATTAATTAAATATACTAAAAGAAACCACTTGGGTTGCCTGAACCATACAAAATAAAGTAAAACCTGGAAACTAATATTCAGGAGCTAATAAAAATAATATTAGAGGTTTTACTCTGGGTCTAGCCTGTACTCAGAAAGAGGGCCCTTGTTGAATGCCTTATGCCAGGTTTGGAAGACATGATAAATTAAACCCCAAACTCTTACATTTCAGTTTAGTTAGAAATCTTCCCACTGGTATAGAAAAACAAATGAAAGAAAATATAGTTGGGCAAATCGAGCTTTTAATATCCTTTAGGTGACATTATTTCTTTGAAGAGTTAGAAGCAACTGTCTTTGTTTTGCAGATCTCTACGTATCAGAAATGTAAATATAGGCCAAGGGGACCTGAGGCTGAAGCTAATTAGCTCAATCATGTAGAACCAGAAAGCAAGGGGGAAAAAAGGAAAAATGGCATGTTAAAGTTAAACCGCTAGAAATCTCTCCTCAGCCGAAAATCTAATTCATATCCTCCTTAGAATTTTATCAAGGACAAATACAAATCTTAAAAGTATTTTCCAGAAATAGTAAAGCCTTAGTCATCTAAGCAAGCAAATTTAATTTATCCCAACTGTTATTTATGAACTAGTTAAGTTTACATTGTAATATCTGATTCATAACTAAGGTTTTTTTAAGTGACGCGATGAGATCTCTATTTTTGTCTGTTTATATGTCTGTGTACACATTATACATATGAGCTGTCTCTGTCTCTAGGAAATATTATCAAAGTGAAATTTATAAAAGTGTTCATTTAACTTAAAAGTAAGCACTTACAAATTAAGTATTTCTAAATATGAAAAAAAAAACCCAGCCAAAATGACTTTCTGGGTCATGTGAACTGGGAAATATTTAATATTAAGTTAATACCTGGTATTAAGGTTAGTTTAAGTTTGTTGATCTAATTAATATTGACATGTTTTCAGAGTCATCAACATTAAGTATAATGTTTTTATGGTTCCTAGGTTTAATAGAATTCAAGTAAGATCTTGTTATATCGGTTACGAATTTGTCAGCAAGAAAAAAACTTGGTGTGATAAAATTCTTGTAAATTAAACACAAATGTGATAAGCGCTTTTGGAGAAACTCTTCAGAAATAATTATGTTTTAGGAATGCCTACTTGAAAACCATCTCTCTAGGAGTTCCCTTCGTGGCTCAGTGGTTAACGAATCCGACTAAGAACCATGAGGTTGTGGGTTTGATCCCTGGCCTTGCTCAGTGGGTTAAGGATCCGGCGTTGCCATGAGCTGTGGTGAAGGTTGCAGACGCGGCTCGGATCCCGCGTGGCTATGGCTGTGGCGAAGGCCGGCAGCTACAGCTCCTGTTAGACCCCTAGCCTGGGAACCTCCATATGCCGCTGGTGCGACTCTACATAAAGGCAAAAAAAAAAAAGAAAAGAAAACCATCTCTCCAGATACCTGGTAACTTGAAATTCTAGAGTGCTAAATTAAGTTGAATGATGGGAGTTTATTGAACACTGAAATTTATTGAAGTTTACTGAACATTGGCTTCTCTTAACAGAGAAATTAAAAGTATTTAGGACTACTATTAAATATGTTGGTGCCATACTGAGATTTTTTTTATAAGAAAGCACATGTTTTTAGAAATTACTATTGGTATTTATGTTTGCCAACCTACAGAATGTTAATGTAGAAAACAGTTCCTAATTGCCTATTTTAATTTTCACTAGAAATTAAGGTTTTGAGTTGAGGAGTCTAGCTTAAATATATAGTTAATGCTACTAGAAATAATGAAAACATTTCAGTATACAGTAGAAACGGAAGACATATACTGTGAACAAAAGAAGGCATAAAGAATGGAATTCCATTTTGTTAAGGGAAAGAAAAGTGATTTTGTTACCTAGAGTTGATTGTTTCTAGATGAGAAAATGAAAGGACAAAATGACATGGACACAGAAAATGATAAAAGATTGTGGAAAAGGAACTCTGAGAAAAGAGTTTTATACAGGGTCAAGATTGGCTAAATTTAGCTTTAATTTAATTAAGTAAATGGATTTTGTTGTTACAAGTAAGCTGGTACAAGACTAGAGTTTGATTTTCTCTCTGTTAAGAGAACAAAGTGTTCCTGGGTTACTGCTTTTGAAAACAGATTGTATAAGTGCCTTTAAGTGATCTATATTTATTTTTTGAAATCTTTGTTACCTTAGTTAAGTCAATAGGTATTGCTTCACAGTGACTTCATGTGTTTTAAAACCTTTTTTAAACAAACTTCCCAAATATCAAATTCTAACTGAAGTTCTTTTAACCTCCAGTAAACTCTGGAATGCTTGCTTCAAAGCAGCCCTGAAACATCTCAGAGAGGAATGTCCGTACACAAACATATATAGGAAGAAACTAACTAGACTTATCTGGTACGTCAGATTACTTGGGAAACATTGTCAAGTGATTGGAGATGAACCTTAGGTTATATTGTAGGGATAAATGTCATTAATATAGATATTCCAAAATTTACATGGAATTCCTAAAAATCTTAAAGTTTATATCATAGTATAATGTTATCAGTCATAATTCTAGTTATTATCTTAAAATGTTATATGTCACAGAAATATTCAAGTTTGTCAGTTGTAATCAAATCTTTAACCATGCCATTTGGTCTCGTTGTTTATTGACAGTCATTGTTTTATACTCTGATGCTTTTATAAAATGAAGGTCTTGAATAAAATTCATAAAAAGAACTTTTTGACAGATAGAAGTTTCTGATAGTCTGATCATACTGCTGAAAGAAGCAAACCTTCATCCAAATAACCAGGAATTAATTAATTACATGGGATGAACAAACTGATAAATACAATTTATAACTTAATGACTATTTTTTGGGAAATATACTGGCTTTTAATCTTTGTTTTCCAGAAAAACCTTCCCTCTTATAGTATGACCTGCAAGTTTGATAAAGTATACTTTTGTAGGAGTTCCCATTGTGGCTCATGGATTAAGAACCTGATTAGTATCCATGAGGATGCGGGTTCAATCTCTGGCCTCGCTCAGTGGGTTAAGGATCTGCCGTTGCTGTGAACTGTGGTATAGGTTGCAGACATGGCTCAGATCAGTGTTGCTGTGGCTGTGGCATAGGCCAGCAGCTGCAGCTTCAATTTAACCCCTAGCTTGGAAATTGCCATTTGCCACAGGTGTGACCCTAAAAAAGCAAAATAGTATACTTTTGTAAACAAAGATAAAATATTTATCTTTTTCTTGTTCTTGTTGTTTTCTTGTTTCTTACCTGTTCCTTCTAGAATTTGTCTTCTCCAGCTGGCTCTCCTATGACTTGATAGTTTATTGCAACCAGTTTACAACTAGTTATACCAATCATTGTTTTAATTCATTCTTTATTTCAAAATTGTTTATGCTTTGTCTCCCTACTGCGTTATGACATTGTCAGTGTTACTAGCTGTATTACTTATAACCTGTTGATTTTATAAGGTTGCTGTCTCTTACATGACCCAATATACAACCAGGCCTCCAACAAAAACGATGATGACTAAACACCTTGAAGAAATATATAACATTTATAACTCTACATAGAATAATTGTAATAGTGTGATTCTAAGTATACAAAGAAGTGACAAGGGAAAACATTTCCTGGGTCATAACTGACTAGTAAGACAGGGGATCCAGAGAATTTTAAATTAGGAACAGGGCCTAATCCAGAAATTAGCACCTTGAGTGGCATATGAACAAAATCTTCACCTGATCTAGGAATGAACCTTCCTACCACCATGGGACAAAAATTGGTCATGAAATGTCTCCCAAGTACTAGCTGAATTTATGACCAAAGGGAAGGACTGCAAGTGAAAAGAAAACATTGCCTGCCAAATCCATAAACAAAGGACATTGCAGCCATCAAGCTGCAACACAGTACAGCTGCCTTGATGGTGAACCCTGAAGGAATTCAGGATAGAAACAGGATGCCTGAGCAACAAAATTACAATCAACTGCTGAACAACCTTCAACCAAGTAGACTGCAAACTATCAAAAAAGATATCCTACTCCAGAAGAAGAGGAGGCCACATCAAGATGGTAGGAGGAGCGATTATGTGATATAAGCAACCACATACCCCCACAGACTGGAAAATAACTGTATCGCAGAGGCTCACCCACAGGAGAGTTCTGAGCCCCACTTCAGGTTCCCAGGCCTGGGGATCTAGCATTGGGAGAAGGAGCCCCTGGAGCCTTTGGTATTGAGGACCAGCAGGGCTGTGTGCAGGAGCTCCAAGGGACTGGGGAAAACAGATTCCATTCTTTTTTTTTTTTAACCAAATGAATTTTATTACATTTATAGTTGTGCAACAATCATCATAACCCAATTTTAGAGCATTTCCATCCCAAAGAGACTCCATTCTTGAAAGACACACATAGGCTTTCATGTGCTATAGGTCCCAGGGCAAAGCAGAGACTTCATAGGAATCTGGGTCAGATCTGACTGCCATTCTTGGAGGATCCCTTGGGAAAACAGGATGACTGTGGCTTGTTGTGGGGGAAGGACATTGGGGGCAAAAGTCTTGGGAATAATCAAATAATCATCAGCGTGTGCTCCTCTAGAGATGGCCATTTGGGAAATGGCCCCATCTGGCCCCACCCATCAGGGCTGAGAAGCCACAGGCCATGCAATGATCCGGGTGGGAACACAGCCACACTCATCAGCAAACAGGCTGCCTAAAGACCCCCACGCACATAGACACCTCTAATCTCACCTAGAGACAAAGCCCCACTCACCAGTGGGCAGGCTCCAGTCCCTCCCATCAGGAAGCCTGCAGCAAGCCCTCCTACCAACTTTAGCCACAAGGGGGGGCAGACATCAGAAGCAAGAGAGGCTACAGCCCTATTGTCAGCAAAAAGGAGACCACACAAGAAATCTATACAAAATGAAAAGACAGAGAATTATGACTCAGATAAGGAACGAGAAAAAAACCCCAGGAAAACAGTTAAGTGATCTGGAGATTACCAACCTCTGTGAAAAAGACTTTAGACTGATGATAGTAAAGATGATTCAAGATATTGGAAATAAACCGGAGGCTAAGACTGATAAATTATAAGAAACATTGAGCAAAGAAACAGAAGATTTAAGGACTGAGCAAGCAGAGATGCAAAATACAATAACTGAAATAAAAAATTCACTAGAAGCAACCAACAGCAGAATACAGGAGGCAGAAGAATGAATAAGCAGGGTGGGGTACAGACTAGTGGAAATCACTGACATGGGACAGAAAAGAGAAAAAAGATTGAAAAGAAAAGAAATGAAGACAGTCTAAGAGGACACTGGGACAATGTTAAATGCACCAACATCCATATTATAGGACTGCCAGAAGGAGAAGAGAGAGAAAAAGGGCCAGAGAAAATATTCTAAGAGATAACTGCCAAAAACGTCCCTAATATGGGAAAGGAATCACTCAAATCCAGGAAACACAACGAGTACCATATAAAATAAACCCAAGAGGGATCACCCTGAGACACATATTAATCAAACTGACCAAAATTAAAGACAGAGAAAATATCAAAAGCAGCTAGAGAAAAGAAGCAAATAACATTCAAGGGAACCCCAATAAGGATATCGGCAGATTTTTCAACAGAAACTCTTCAGGCCAGAAGGGAGTGGCATGATGTACTTAAAATGATGAAAGGGAAAAAAACCTCCAAACAAGATTACTCTACCCAAAGAGGCTGTCATTGACATTTGAAGGAGAAATCAAAAGCTTTACAGACAAGCAAAAGCTAAGAGAATTTAGCACCACTAAACCAGCTTTACAACAAATACTAAAGGAACTTCTCCAGGTGGAAAAGAAAAGGCCACAACTAGAAACAAAAATATTACAAATGACAAGGCCTGCATATAGTAAAGGTAGGAAGTCGTCCACACACAAATATGCTACCAAAACCAGAAATTGTGAGAAGAGGAGGGTACAAATGCAGGGCACTGGAGATTCATTTAAGAGACCAATAACTTAAAAAAATCTTGTTAATGGCAATACAAGCCTACCTCGGGAAACAAGAAAAAGCTCAAATAAAAAACCTAACTTTACACCTAAAGCAACTGGAGAGAGAATAGTCAAAACCCAAAGTTAGCAGAAGAAATCATAAAGATCAGAACAGAAATAAATGAAATAGAAATGAAGAAAACCATAGAAAAGATAAATGAAACTAAAAGCTGGTTCTTTGAAAAGATCAACAAAGTTGATAAACCCTTAGCCAGACTCATCAAGAAAAAAAGAGAGGACACAAATCAATAAAATTAGAAATGAAAAAGGGGAAGTTACAACAGACATCACAGAAATACAAAGGACCAAAGAGACTATTACAAGCAACTATAGGCCAATAAAATGGACAACCTAGAAGAAATGTACAAATACTTAGAAAAGTACAATCTCCCAAGACTAAACCAAAATGAAATAGAAAAGATGAATGGACAAATCACAGCTACTGAAATTGAAACTGTGATTAAAAAACTTCCCACAAACAAAAGTTCAGGACCAGATGGCTTCACAGGCAAATTCTGTCTAAGATTTAGAGAAAAGCTAACACCTATCCTTCTGAAACTATTCCAAAAAAATTGTAGAGGAAAGAACACTCCCAAACTCATTCTATGAGGCCACCATCACCCTGATACCAAAACCAAACAAAGATATAACAAAAAAGAAAATTATTGGCCAGTATATCTGATGAACATTTATGCAGAAATCCTCAACAAAATACTAGCAAGCCAAATCCAGCAACACATTAAAAGGATTTTACACCATGATCAAGTGGGATTTATCCCAGGGATGCAGGGATTTTTCAATATTCGCAAGTCAATCTGGGTGATACACCACATTAACAAACTGAAGAATGAAAACCATATGATCCTCTCAATAGATGCAGGAAAAGCTTTTGACTAAAGCCAACACCCATTTCTGATTAAAAAAAAAAGCCACCCTCCAAAAACTGGGCATAGAGGGAACCTACCTCAATATAATAAAGGCCATATATGACATACCCACAGCTAACAACATCATTCTCAATGGTGAAAAGCTGAAAGAATTCCCGCTAAGATCAGGAACAAGACAAGATGTCTGCTCTCGCCACTACTATTCAGCATAGTTTTGGAAGTCCTAGCCACTGCAATCAGAGAAGAAAAAGAAGTAAAAGGAATCCAAATAGGAAAGAAAGAGGTAAAACTATCATTGTTTGCAGATGACATGATACTATACCTAGAGAATCCTAAAGATGCTACCAGAAAACTGTTAGAACTCATCAATGAATTTGGTAAAGTTGCAGGATACAAAATTAATATGCATTTCTATATACTAACAATGAAAGATCAGAAAGAGAAATTAGGGAAAACAGCCCATTTGCCATTGCATCAAAAAGAATAAAGTACCTAGGAATAAAGCTACCTAAAGAAACAAAGACTTGTACTCTTAAAGCTATAAGATGCTGATGAAAGAAATCAAAGACACAAATAGATGGAAAGATAATATCATGCTCTTGGACTGGAAGAGTTAATATAGTCAAAACGACAATATTACCTAAAGCAATCTATACATTCAATGCAATCCCTATTAAATTACCAATAACATTCTTTACAGAACCAGAACAAAATATTTTAAAATTTGTATAGAAACACAAAAGACCTTGAATAGCCAAAGCAATATTAAAAAGAAAAAACGGAACTGGAGGAATCAGGCTCCCTGACTTCAGACTATACTACAAAGCTACAGTCATCAAAACAGTATGGTATTGGCACCAAAAACAGAAATATACATCAGTGGAACAGGATAGAAAGTCCAGAATTAAACCCACACACCTACTGTCAACTAATCTATGATAAAGGAGGCAAGAATATACAATGGAGAAAGGACAGTCCCTTCAATAAGTGGTGCTGGGAAAACTGGACAGCTACATGTAAAAGAATGAATTTAGAACACTTCCTAACACCATGCACAAAAATAAATTCAAAATGGATTAAAGACCTAAATATAAGAGTGGATGCTATAAAACTCTTAGAGGAAAACATAGGCCAAACACTCTCTGACTTAAACCATAGCAATATCTTCTGAGATCCACCTCTTAGAGTGATGACAATAAAAATAAACAAATGGGACCTAATTAAACTTAAAAGTTTTTGCACAGCAAAGGAAACCCTAAACAAAATGAAAAGACAGCCCACAGAATGGGAGAAAATATTTGCAAATGAAGTGACTGGCAAGGGATTGATCTCCAAAATATATAAACACCTCCTGCAGCTTAATACCAAAAAAACAAACAACCCCATCAAAAAATGGGCAGAAGGAGTTCCTATCATGGCTCAGCGGAAATGAATCTGACTAGTATCCATGAGGACGCAGGTTCGATCCCTGGCCTTGCTCAATGGGCTAAGGATCTGGCGTTGCTGTGAGATGTGGTGTAGGTCACAAGACATGGCTTGGATGTGGTGTTGCTGTGGCTATGGTGTAGGCTGGTGGCTACAGCTCCAGTTTGACCCCTAGCCTGGTAACTTACATATGCTACAGGTGCTGCCCTAAAAATACAAAAATAAAGGGGGGGCAGAAAATCTAAACAGACATTCTCCAAAGAAGACATACAGATGGCCAAAAAAAAAAAACACATGAAAAGCTGTTCAACATCACTATTAGAGAAATGCAAATCAAAACTATTATGAGATACCACCTTACACCAGCCAGAATAGCTGTCATCAGAAAGTCTACAAACTATAAATGCTGGAGAGGTTGTAGAGAAAAGGGAACCCTCTTATACTATTGGTGGGAATGTAAATTGGTGCAACCACTACGAAAAACAGTATGGAGGTTGCTCAAAAAACTAAAAATAGAATTACCATTTGATCCAGCAATCCCATTCCTGAGCATCTATCCAGAGAAAAACATGACTCGAAAAGATACATATACTCCAGTATTCACTGCAGCACTATGTACAATAGCCATGACATGGAAGCAACCTAACTGTTCGTCAATAGAGGAGTGGATAAAGAAGATGTGGTACATATACACAATGGAATATTACTCAGCCATTAAAAGGAATGAAATAATCGCATTTGCAGCAATCTGGATGGACCTAGAAATTATCATGCTAGGTGAAGTTAGACAGTGAGACAAACATCATATGCTATCACGTACATGTAGAATCTAAAAAAAGGATACAATGAACTTCTTTGCAGAACAGATACTGACTGACTCACAGATTTTATGGCTACCAAAGGAGACAGGTTGAAGGGGGAGGGAAGGGCTGGGTGTTTGGGATGGAAATGATGTAAAACTTGGTTGTGGTGATTGTTGTACAACTGTAAATATAATAAAATTCATCTGAGTTAAAAAAAAGAAACAGGATGCCCACCATCAAGCCCTTGGCCACTGCTGCCACTCCCCCAATGGTGCACTCCAAGGAGACTCAGGATGGGAAAACACAGGATACTAGCCCCAGATAGCTGAGTTGCATATCAAAGGAATGATTCAGTGAGCTCAGACTCTTGCATCATCTTTTCATACATAGAAGAGCACTCAATTACTTGAGATAGGTTTTTTTTTTTTTTTTTTTTTGGTTTTTAGGGCCTCACCCTTGGTGGCATTTGAAAATTCCCAGGCTAGGGGTTGAATCGGAGCTACAGCTGCCAGCCACAGCCACAGCCACAGCAATGTGGGATCCAAGCCATGTCTGTGACCTACACCACAGCTCATGGCAAGGCCAGATCCCCAACCCACTGAGTGAGGCCAGGGATCAAACCTGCATCCTCATGGATACTAGTTGCATTTGTTTCTCCTGGGAAGTCCCTGGTTTTCTTTAGTTAACAGTAATCTTTTGATGTTCTGACTACCTAGTCTTTGTTGCAAAAAACTCCTGTCTATCCTAGCTGCTCCCATACCTCTTTAGAGCAGTGTCTCAGCTTTATCTGAGAGGCTATGTCCCAGGCTTGAAGTCCTCAGAATGTCCACTGCATAAAACATAATTCTCTACTTTTAGGATGTGCATTTTTTCAGTTGATACAACCTAAGTACCACACTTATGCACATATTTTAAAACAGTAATAGGAAGGGAGTGATCATGAGCCACTTGTGTCTTGGTCTACTGCTACCATTGACTAAATGCAAAGAAATACTTTCTAAATAAGAAATTACATCGCTTCTCGGCCTTTTGGCTAAGATCAAGTCTAAATAAGAAATTACAAGTATCATATGGCGACATCAATATACTGAGGAAACAGAAAGAAAAACATTTAAAGTAAATAAAGGGTAGAATGTGTATTTAGGATTTTACTTTTCTTTTAATTTTACAATTAAGCTTTTGTTCCAGGAAAGAAAAAAAAGCCATTATCACTACTATATCTCTCCCCCCCCCCCGCCCCGCCACTCCGTTGGAGCAACACCAAACACTTCCCTGGACAATTCTATACATGTTCTACTGATGATAATGACCAAGCTCATCCCTAAACTCTCGAAGTGGGAAGATGTGAAGAGGCAAAGATGGAGGTTAGGAGTTCCCACCGTGGCACAGTGGGTTAATGATTTGGCTTGTCTCTATGGAGGCACTGGTTCAATCCCTGGCCCGGCCCAGTGGGTTAAGGATCTGGAGTTGCTGCAGCTGGGTTGTAGGTCAGAGCTCCTGCTTGGATTCTGTCCCTGGCCCGGGAACTTCCATATGCCATGGGTGCCACCGAAAATTTTAAAAAAAGATGGAGGATAATGTCTGAGCGGAACTAAGTGACTAACTTTCCCCACAAACTCAAAGCAAGTAGTTGACTGCTATTTTAACTCAGCCCCAGGATCAACAAATCACCACTCTGGCTTATGCAACATGTTTCCTCATTGAAGAAAACACACTTGAATATGAAAACACATCAGAAGAAGATTTAAGTCAGCAACTGCTGTGCTCTTTTTTTATAATAATGATTTTTATGTTTTCCATTATAGCTGATTTACAGTGTTCTGTCAATTTTCTGCTGCAAAGCAAGGTGCCCCAGTCACACATACATGTATACATTCTTTTTTCTCACATTATGCTCCATCACAAGTGACCAGACATAGTTCCCAGTGCTATACAGCAGGATCCCATTGCTTATCCATTCCAAAGGCTGTAGTTTGCATCTATTAACCCCAGATTCCCAGTCGCTCCCACTCCCTCCTCCTCCCTCTTGGCAACCACAAGTCTGTTATCCATGTCCATGATTTTCTTTTCTGTGGAAAGGTTCATTTGTGCCCTATATTAGATTCCAGATATAAGTGAAATCATATGGTATTTGTCTTTCTCTTCCTGACTTACTTCACTTAGTATGAGAGTCTCCAGTTCCATCCATGTTGCTGCAAATGGCATTATTTTGTTCTTTTTTATGGCTGAGTAGCTATTTTGTGTATATATACCACATCTTAATCCAATCGTCTGTCAATGGACATTTAGGTTGTTTCCATGTCTTGGCTACTGTGAATAGTGCTGCAATGAACATGCGGGTACATGTGTCTTTTTCAAGGAAAGTTTTGTCTGGATATATGGCCAAGAGTGGGATTGCTGGGTCATGTAGTAGTTCTATGTATAGTTTTCTTTCTTTCTTTTTTTTTTTTTGTCTTTTTGCCTTATCCAGGGCTGCACCCATGGCATATGGAGGTTCCCAGGCTAGGGGTCTAACAGGAGCTATAGCTGCCGGCCTTCACCACAGCCACAGCAACGCAGGATCCGAGCCACATATGCAACCTACACCACAACCCACAGCAACGCCGGATCCTTAACCCACTGAGCAAGGCCAGGTATCGAACCCGCAACCTCATGGTTCCTAGTCGGATTCGTTAACCACTGAGCCACGATGAGAACTCCTCTATGTATAGTTTTCTAAGGTACCACCATACTGTTTGCCATAGTGGTTATACCAATTTACATTCCCACCAGCAGTGCAGGAAGGTTCCCTTTTCTCCACACCATCTCCAGCATTTGTTATTTGTGGACTTATTAATGATGGCCATTCTGACTGGTGTGAGGTGATACCTCATAGCAGTTTTGATTTGCATTTTTCTAGTAATCAGTGATGTTGAGCATTTTTTCATGTGCTTGTTGGCCATCTGTATATCTTTGGAGAAATGTCTCTTCAGGTCTTTTGCCCATTTTTCAATTGGGTTGTTGGCCTTTTTGCTGTTGAGTTGTATAAATTGTTTGTATATTTTAGAGATTAAGCCCTTGTCAGTTGCATCGTTTGAAACTATTTTCTGTTTCCGATACATACCGTAGATGTTCTTAAAGCTTCCCAGAAGCCTCAGTGGGCAGAGATCCTGGTTACTATTTTAACACAAAATGGAAGGGTGGCGGAGGGAGGGGGAGTAAATATTGTAGAATGTTCTTATTCCAAAGCTGGTCAAGGGGAGTACATGAAGAGAGGAATTACAGAAAAGACTAAAATCTGATAGTCTGGATTATGTCATTCAATCAAAAATATTTATAAAATATAGATCACATTACTGGACCCTAAGCCACTCTCTAGGGATACAAAGACTTCTGAGCCTTGATTTTAGTCCTTGAGGAATTAACAGTCTAGAATAGAGCTTCTCCAACTTTAATGTGCATATGAATCCTCTGAACACCGTGTTAAAATGTGGAAGCTTGCAGACAGAAAAATGTTGCCTGTGATTTCAGTAAACAAAGAATGTTGCCCACCATTCCTATAAACAAGGAATGTTGCCCTGCCATCAAGCCATCAGCACTGCAGCTGCCCCCCACCCCCAACAGCGGCCCCTGAGGGGACTTCAGGATGGAACAAAAACAATACAGGCTATATAGATGGTTGAGATGCATATCTGAGGAATAATATCCATGAGCACAGACTCTTGCATCTTCCCATACACAGGAAAGCACTAAAATCATTAACTTAGTTCCCGTCGTGGTGCAGTGGTTAATGAATCTGACTAGGAACTATGGGGTTGCGGGTTCGATCCCTGGCCTTGCTCAGTGGGTTAACGATTCGGCATTGCCGTGAGCTGTGGTGTAGGTTGCAGATGTGGCTCGGATCCTGCGTTGCTGTGGCTGTGGCGTAGGCTAGCGGCTACAGCTCTGATTAGACCCCTATCCTGGGAATCTCCACATGCCGCGGGTGCGGCCCTAAAATGACAAAAGGCAAAAGGCAAAAAAAAAAAAATCATTAACTTAGGGTGTCTGGTTTTTGTGATTAGCAGTGATCTTTAGACATTCGACTACATATTTGTTTTTTCAGCAGAAATTCCTATATCTCCTGACTCCTCCCTTACCTCTTTGGAGCAGTTCATCAGAACTGTCTGAGAGGCTGTCTCCCAGGCTATAGTCCTCAATAAGGTCCCCGAATATAACATAACCCACAACTTTTAGGTTGTATGTTTTTCTTCAGTTGACAGGCTTATTCAACAGGTCTAGAGTAGGGTCTGAGATTCTAACAAGCTATAGATGATGCTGATGCTGATGGTCCACATGCCACACTTTGAGTAGCAAAGGAGACATGGATAAAGAAATAGAATAAGGAAATCTATACAGAGTACTGTGTGAGTACCAAAGAGGGAATATGCTTTTCTGAGTTAGAAAAGGCATCGTATGGAAGCCTGATGGGCTGAGCCTTGTTCTCTAGGTGATCGTAGGGGGGGAAGTCAAGAGGTCTACGTTGTAGTTTAATGATTATGGTTGAAACTCAAGAGGTCTACACTGTAGTTCACTGATTCTGTTTTGAGTTGGACAGGCCATTTAAACTTTCTGACTCTCATTTTCTCATCCGTAAAATGAGGGGCTGGAGTTCTCTTACAGTGCAGCAGGTTAAGGATCTGACATTGTCACTGCAGTGGCTTGGGTCATTGCTGTAGCATGGGTTCGATTCCTGGCCCAGGAACCTCCACATGATATGGGTGCAGCCAAATAATAATAATAATAATAATAATGATAAAATAAGGGATTGAAAATGTCCAGATGCTTCAGTCCTAAAACTAGATGACTCTAATGAAATAATTTTTTTTTTGGCTGTGCCCATGGCATACAGAATTTCCAGGGCCAGGGCTAGAACCTACTCCATAGCAGCGACCCGAGCTATAGCAGTTACAATGCTGGATCCTTAACCCACTGAGCCACCAGGGAACTCCTAGTGAGATAAATTTTAAAATCACTTAGTATGTGCTCTGTTTAGAAGTTAGGGTGAAATAGGAGAAGAGGTTCTATTAATGAGCTTAACGAACTGACCTCCATTTGACAGATAAAAGTACATTGATCAATAAGAAAATAACACTTAAGTCTTAACAGCCTCTTATATGTTTCCTCTCATTCAGTTGCCTATTTGTAGGTGAGTGTATGGCTTCACAACTGAACTGCTTTCAAAGAACACCGTACTTAACTTTGTTTGGCACAATAACACTTAACATCCACAGAGCACCTTTCAGTTTCAAGGCACTTTCTAAACATCAGTTAATTACTTGTCACACCACTTGCAAGTTACTTTTCATTAGTCCAATTACTAGTGGACAGATTAAACTGAAATGAAGAAGGCAAGTCCCAGAGGGAGGATCAGAGCCAAGAAGAGGGTGCTGGGGCTCTCTGCCACCTGGGCCCCTGCTCCCACAACATCTACTTATAGGTGAGAAGCTGCCCCAACCAGGAAAACACCAAAACACCAGAAAAGGGGAAAAAATCCTGCTGTTTCTGAACATTTTGCTGGAGTTTGCCACCAACAGCTAAGATGTAAAAAATGTCAAAGGAAGAGTTCCCGTCGTGGTTCAGCTGTAACAAACCCAACTAGTATGCATAAGCATGAGGGTTCAATCCCTGGCCTTGCTCGGTAGGTTAAGGTTCTGGCATTGCCGTGAGCTGCGGTGTAGGTCAAAGACTCGGCTTGGATCCCACGTTTCTGTGGCTGTGGTGTAGGCCGGCAGCTGTGGCTCCGATTGGAGCCCTAGACTGGGAACCTCCATATGCCACAGGTGCGGCCCTAAAAAAAAAAAAGGCAAGCAAAACAAAACTCAGCACAGCAATAATTAGCTAGTAAGTAATTGTTGCTATTATCTTACGCAGTTGTTTTTTTTTTTCCCCAAATGCTCTAAATGTACATGTAGAAGCTTTATAGAAATAATGATAATAAATGTTATTTAAACACTGTAGCTTCTGATTTATGGGCTGGGAGAGGGAGAAGTTGGGTACCAAGGCTGGTAAATTTAGTAGTAATTTAAAAATAAGGTCCATTTGTATAAACCTGAAAGTATACCACAAACAATTCATTATTTTCTTAAATATGAAAGAAAAATATACCTAATCTTAGTAAGTATTTGATCATAATAAAATGTATCTTTTAACAAAGGGAGCATTGTCAGAAATTCCTTACATTAAAATAGGTTTTCTAAAAAACCAAAAAAAAATTGGTTTTCTACTTCCTCTACATTTCTTGAGTGCTTTGTACACACAGTATAGTTCATTTCTCATTAACATAAGACAGATTAGACCATTGTGTTTTACTTTTATCATTAAAAAACTGGTGTCATGACCAAATTTTGGTACATGTATGAGTAAATATATGTTATAAAAGTTCTCTTCAAAAATTAGTGAAGTCATTTTCATTTTAACAATATTTATTACAAATCACATTTTATAAACACTAGATAAATTACATATAAAAGCTAGACATAAATATATAGAAGCAAAAATATCAGTACTATTAACAGAGAAATAAGCTAATATAATGTCTAATATCATGTTTAAACATGTAACGATAAAATTACTAAGTTTTCATTGCTAATACTTTTTCACAAATTCGAAAGCTATTCAGAAATGAAGTGTAGGGGAAAAAAAAGACATGAAATGTAAAATACTCTAATTACGATCAAGGTTTAGAATGACAGAAACAACACCATAGTACTACTTATTTTCAAAAAATCCTTTCAAACATTTAGAAGCAAAGAACTATCCTGAAAGACAAATTAAACTTGGGTAATAGCTCTTGTCTAAGAGGAGTATAAAAATTTCGGCTCTGGTTAATAGATACTAAATTTAGTGGAAAATTAAATTAACATCTCCCTTGTAGGTAATATTCCTGAGTTTTTGCTAAAATACCATAGATAAAATAACTCAGTTTACAGCATTGCATAACATTGTGTTATACTTTTGAAAAACAAAAAGTACTGTGATTTTTAAAACTGTGAATAATGGGATTTAATAATGCAACTATGATCAGAAAGAATATGCTTAATTTACCTTAATATCAGAAAAAATCAATGCCCTCTGACCACTACTTGGCAAAGCTCATTTGTAAATTATGATTAAAAATTATATTAAACCCATCACCTGTTTTTATTTGCATCTTATGAAGTCATGATCTAAAGAAGAGGTTGATTATTTGGTATAGAATGTTCTTGTAAAAAGACTGAAATGATACAATGCTAATACAAGGCGAGGCACAGGGTAGGTGGTCAATATTACTTATTAATTTAAAGTAAAAAGTCTTTTAATGTATCATTTCTGAATATCAAGACATGATTCAATGTAGTAGTTATAAATGAATCTGAAAAATATCTTCAAAGAGTTTAAACAGTAAAATACATTTTTAGTAACAATCAAAAGAGGAATTTTTACAAGTGAAATTTTTTACTCTTTTCAGCCTTAGTTTTTATCAAAATAGAATTAAATTTAAGTTTCCCTTAAAAAATAGTCTTATGAAAGCTAACTTCTGATTAGCTGCTCTGTGTCGTACAGATGGCAGGTTCAGTCCCTTCTTGCAAGATCAACCTGTCGATATCTTCTGATTACATTACAACACACTCCTTAAAAACAGAGTTTCCTCTGGATGTTGAATCGATGCACCTAAACACTGGGCCCAAAAATGTGGATTTTTAAACAAGTAGCTATCTCCTGCCCCCTGGTATATTGTTACAGTCAGGTTGGTGTGGAAAATAATGCTTTAAAGCCACCAACATAATTTTATCGTACTTGAATATTGCTTGATAGCGTGGCATAGCTAATGAAAATCAAATTTATCTACCTTTTTAGTAATCTTCATAGCTCATCAAATATGCTTAAGTAATTCTAGTAGCTCTTAAGAGCTGATAAAAGGAGTTCCCATTGTGGCACAACGGAAATGAATCTGACTAGAATCCACAAGGATGTGGTTTGATCCCTGGCCTTGCTCAGTGGGTTAAGGATCCGGCATTGCTGTGAGCTGTGGTGTAACTCGCAGCTCAGATCTGGCATTGCTGTGGCTGTGGTGTAGGCCAGCAGCTGCAGCTCCGATTCGACCCCTAGCTTGGGAACTTCCATATGCCGAGGATGCGGCCCTAAAAAGCAAAAAATAAAAATAAAAGTTAAAAAAGCTGATAAAAACAATGATCACCTTTTTGAACTGCCAGTGAGTGGGCTTCTATAGTTTTAGTGTGACATATGCCTTTTCTTACCAGGAAGCTGAAGAGTCATGGAGCAGTTGTATTAAAAAACTAAACAATGTGGAATTTATTCAAATAATAATACCACTCACAAAATAGTCTTTAAACAGCTATACCAACATCAGTTAGTAGAGGTACTTGCAAAACTGGCTATCAAATAGCTATTAATTTTAAAAATTCAGTTTACAAAGTTCTCTGTCAATTGTATATATAAGACCTCACTTGCCATATTATGCAACTAGGAAGCAGATATTTAACTGGATTATGTACACGTGAAAAAAAGCACATGGGTTCTTTCTAATTCATCAAGTAGTAACGAATCCTTCTAAATTAAAAAAGAAAAATAAGCGATGGAATGTATTCTCAAACAAAAATCATAGAGTATTGGAGTTCCCAGTGTGGTGCAATGGGACTGGCAGCATCTTGGGAGCACTGGGACAAGGGTTCCATCCCTGGGCCGGCACAGTGGGTTAAGGATCTGGCGTTACTGCAGCTGCAGCTTAGGTCGCAACTGTGGCTCGGATTTGATCCCTGGCCTAGGAACTCCATATGCCATGGGGCAGCCAAAAAAAAAAAAAGAAGAAGAAGAAAACTTAATTAAAGTTTTTGCTTTCATAGGATTAAAGCCATGAACTGTTAGCCACTTCTGTTTTCTAATAACAGTATCATATACAGAGGAACAAAACTACAAGCTCACTGAACTGGGTTAAATAGTTTTTAAGCTGATTAAGACGACTTAATTTAAAATGAACTCTTTTTGAACTTCAAGTGAATGATGCGGCATTCAACAATTTATTGTAAAAATGCCTTTAGCAATTTTAGCATAAGTAAAAAGACCACTACGAGTACCGGAATTGAAAAGAACTTAATATCAAGTCCTTGGTTTCAAACTGTACTTCATATTCCCATCTGTATATCAGCAAAGTTGTAGAAGCTGTCTACATCTCCAGGCGCCGTCTCCTTGCTTTCTGATACAAACATCTATGTTAAATATAAAAGAAACAAAAAATACATAAATAGTAATCCCCAAATTCCAAAGCCCAAGTTCTCCACACAACAGTCACAAGAAGCTTGCTATTTAAAAGAAATTCAAGGAGTTCCCGTTGTGGCTCAGCGGTTTACAAACCCAACTAGTATTCATGAGAATGTGGGTTTGACTCCTGGCCTTGCTTAGTGGGTTAAGAATCTGGTGTTGCTGTGGCTGTGGTGTAGGCTGGCAGTTGCAACTCCAATTCAACTCCTAGCCTGAGAACTTCCATTGGCCACAGGTGGGCGCAGCCCTAAAAAGCAAAAAAAAAAAAAAAAAAAAAAAAAAAAAAAAAAAAAAAGAGAAAGAAAAAATTCAAGTACATCACTTATAATATTTAATCTGTGGATTTTCTGTAGAATTCATGCAAATATAGCTTCAATAGCTGTAATGTAAATTGAGCTCTTTTAAAAGCATTTATGATATAATTAAAGTTTTTGCTTTCATAATACTTCGGTTGTATTTTATTACACTTGGAGTTTCAGGGTTTTTGTTTTTTTTTTCTTTTTCAGCTGCACCTGCAGCACGTGGAAGTTCCCAGGCCAGGGATCGAATCCGAGCCACAGCTGTGACCTACACCACAGCTGTGGCAATGCCACATCCTTAAATTACTGCAACACATTGGGAACCCCAGAATTAAAATATACAACTATCAATATTATGAAAGCTACCGAACAAAGAGGTTTATTTGAAGAACTCTTGGTTTCTTCTGTTTTTTAATAAGAATCTCAATAGGCCGAGAAGCAAAACTTGAGATTATCTTCTTTAAAGCTTCTAAAGATATATCACTAATTTTAAATTAACTATTTTCCAAACATCAACAAAGCAGTACTCAACAGAACCCTTCAAAAATAGCTTTTACAAATGTTAGCCAGAAATTAGAGGGTTCTGAGTCCTATTTAGCTTTACCATAAACTAGCTATATGATAGTGACAATTTAATAAGCCTCTCTGGGCTCAGTTTCCATGTCTATAAAATGAGAAAGTTGAAACATAATCTTTAACTCATTCAGATCTAAAAACTCCAAATCATATAACCATTTTCTCTCTCAGTTTCCTTTTCTATTCAATCTGATTATATCTGCCCTCTCCCTTAGTACTGTTGGGATGATAAAATGAGACAAAAGACAAAATAATTAAATGTGTGGTTTTTAAGCTCTATTAAGTTATTTAAGTCTGAAATTCTTAGATACAGCAACCTCATCAACCGTATCTAGAAAATACCTACATACAGTGATTTCTAGCTATGAAGTATTACTAAAGCAAATAAAAATGAACACTGGGCAATAAGATTGTCCATCCAAAGTATACGGTCTTAGAAATATAATATTTTCAACATGCCACTATTTTTAGAAAAAGAAGGATCTAAAGAAACATTTGGTGAGACTTTTTAACTTTAGAGACATATGCATTATTGAAGGTTTTTAATAAGTAGATACTTACTTTGTAAATTTTTAAGCTATTAGAATTTTAGGGAGTTCCCATTGTGGCACAGTGGAAATGAATCTGACTAGGAACCATGAGGTTGTGGGTTCAATCCCTGGCCTCGTTCAGTGAGTTAAGGATCCGGTGTTGCTGTGAGGTGTGGTGTAGGTCGCAGACGCGGCTCAGATCTGGCGTTGCTGTGGCTGTGGTGTAGGCCAGTGGCTGTATCTCTGATTAGATCCCTAGCCTGGGAACCTCCATATGCCACAGGTGCAGCCCTAAAAAGCCAAAAAAAAAAAAAAAAAAAAAAGAATTTGGCAAGGAAAAACCAAAGCTTAGCTTCCAATTGTTTACCATAAGTTCTAAAAATCATGATGCACTGAAAGTACTATTTAATTGTAAGGAAATGAAAGGTTTGATTGAAATATAGTCAGCAGGGGTTCCCATCATGGCTCAGCAGTTAACAAACCCGACTAGGATCCATGAGGACTCAGGTTCAATCCCTGGCTTTGCTCAGTGGGTTAAGGATCCAGCGTTCCTATGAGCTGTGGTGTAGGTCTCAGACACGGCTCGGATCTGGCCTTGCTGTGGCTGTGGGGTAGGATGGCAGCTGTAGCTCTGATTGGACCTCTAGCCTGGGAACCTCCATATGCCGAGGATGCGGCCCTAAAAACCAAAAAAAGGAAGGAAGGAAGGAAGGAAGAAAAAGGAAGGAAGGAACTGATATAGTCAACAAAGCCGTGTACCTTGGTCTCATTGAATATCTCGTTGACAATAAGTTGACATCCTTCTACAGCACCATCTCCATTGAACTCCAAAGCAATAACAGGACCTATAAGCAAAATCAAGAAGTGCTGTCTTATGAATACAAATCTATTCTCCAATTAATCTTTTTATTCTTCCCTGAAGACTCTCCAACCTCTTCTTTGAGAGTAAGAAAAAAGAAAGAAGCAAACAGATGGGACACATCACTTCAGCTACTTCCTACTCTAATCATAAAACAAAGGAACATAGAGTTTCATCACAGGACAAGTAGCTGTGGTGCTAGGAACAGTGTCACATTTTTAAGTGTTGTAAATTGCCTGGTTTTTCTGGTTTGCATTCTTCCACAAAATCCATAAAAAGTACAAAAAACAGTTGATGAAATGACAAATAAGATCAAATGCTATTCAAGTCATTGTGCCAGGCAACCAGTCTTGCTTCCAACTCTCCTACTTAGCAGCCAAGTTCTGGGCCACCAATGATGAAGCTAAGCCAAGTGGGAATTGAAACCAGGCACCAAAAGTCATGACCATCTGAAAGTATTTTTCTTGAGTGTGCCATAAAACTATATTCTAGAACCAACGACCAAGCTTTTAGTCTTTAATTCTCTGAACAGAACATTTGTGCCTCCTTTCCCATGCTTAATTTGATTACTTTTAAACCACCCGTACTTTAAATTCTGGTGTAAAGATTCGTGATTCAGTTTGACTTGGATTTAAACGTAGCATTGGCACTACTGGTGTCAAATTGTTGGCACACATGGCCATAAGTAAGCCAAACAAAATAAGTTTTTCAATTCAATTATAATTTATTCAGCTATCACTATATTCCTAATAGATTTTTTAAAATCTTCTTTAATAATGGAGAAATCCTGACCTCCAGGAAATTACAAATTTCTTGAAAAAAAAAAGACATAAATCCAATAAACAATATGGACTAAGAATAATGAAGTACTAAGGAATGAAATACTAAGGTGAATTTAGTCATATGCCATAGAACAAGGCACAAGAAGAGAAAAGGCTTGAGATTTAATCTAAACAACAAATATAGAAAAGAGGATATATCACAGTCAATTATTGTACAATTAGATACAGAGAACACATTAAAGTATGAGTTTTTCAGGGCCACAGAAGGTAGATCAAGATAGGTGCTGAATAAACAAAAGAAAGTGACTGGGGAATATTTTCTCAGAAAAAATGAATGATTCTATGTCTAGGGGTACAAAATGGGTAAACTCAATCTTCACTATCTTGTTGAGCCAAAAAGCAATAAGGCTATCATATCAAAGACCAATAGGGTTTTATCAAAAGGACATAGGATCCAGTTTGAAGAGGCTAATGGCCAAAAATGAGACATGGTGAGATCAGAAGGAATAATGAGTGCAATTTATTAAAACATACTGAATATATAAAGTCATGAACTCATAATGATATTTAGAAAAGATAGAAACAAACAAAATTCACGGAGCACCATTGTAGCTTGCTAGGGCACCAATTTATTACTCTGAAAATCAATGTTTAATTTTCCTTTATTTACTTTGTTTTTCTGATATGAAGCATTTTTCAAGGTAACCAAATAGCTTCATGTACGAGAAGTTCTATTAACATTTGTTAATAAATGCAGACGTAGTGACACAATTAGAAAATGATCACTTTGAAGTTCCCATTGTGGCTCAGTGGGTTAAGAATCCAGCTAGTGTCCACGAGAATTCAGATTCAATTCCTGGCCTCACTCAGTGGGTTAAGGATCTGGCATTGCCGTGAGCTGTGGTGTAGGTTGCAGACGTGGCTAGGATCCTGAGTTGCTGTGGCTGTGGTGTAGGCCCGCAGCCGCTGTAGCTTTACTTTGACCCCTAACCTGGGAACTTCCATGTACCCTGGGTGCAGCCCTAAAAAGACCAAAAAAAAAGGAAAAAAAAAGAAAATGATCATTTTGGAGTTCCCTGATGGCCTATCAGATTAAGAATATGGTGTTTTTCACTGCTGTGCCTTGGGTCACTGCTGCTGCTGTGGCATGGGTTCAGTCCCTGGCCTGGGAACTTCCACATGCTGAGGGTGTGGCCAAAAAAAGAGAAAATGATCATTTTGAAATTCCTAATAAAATAATTGGATCAGGCACCAGTTATCAATGGCTTTAGCACCTCACAGGGAAGACGGACAGGAAACTCTACAATAAAAAGACTGTCACCACCTGAGACTAACAGTCTTAGCATCATTAGTACAACAATTAAACATTTCACACCTTCTCATTAATAGGAAACAGTACCATCTGTGAAATATTCTTGCCCCCCCCTAAAAAAAGCACAGCTAAACCTGAGTGTAAACAAGGCTTTGATTTAACTTCTGCAAGAACTATAGAGGAACAAATTAAACATACCTATGCAAACTAGAGGACAAATGACCAGGTTTCTCTTATGAAACAAAGGCTTAAAACAAATAGGGGAGAGGGAACTCCTGTTTCTGGTTAAGAGCTAAGAGTGATTGATATAAGATACAAAACAACCATATACAGTGAGTGAGTAGGCCAATTTTATATCTGTATCAAATTAACTGTAAAAATACATAAAGAATATTTTTAGACAATGAGGGAAATTTGAATATGGGTGGTTAGTAGATGATATTGAGAAACTGTTAATCATGTTACACACAATAATATATTTCACTTAAAATATTTGTGTAGCTGTCAAATTGTTATGGTATAAATTTTATGGTATATAAAATATCTTTTTTTTTAATTTTTTTTGGCCACACCTGTGGCATATGGAAGTTCCTAGGCCAGGACCTGAGCCACAGCTGCAGCTATGCCAGGTCCTTTAACCCACTGCACCAGGCTGGGGATCGAATCTACACCTCTGCAGTGACCTGAGCCACTGCAGTTGGATCCTTAACCCACTACGCCACAGCAGGAACTCCTAAAATATATCTCAATAAAACTGTTATTAAAAAAGAGAAACATTTTTTTGGTCTTTTTGTCTTTTTAGGGCCGCACACATGGCATATGGAGGTTCCCAGGCTAGAGGTCTAATCAGAGCTTTAGCCGCTGGCCTTCGCCACAACCACAGCAACGCGGGATCCAAGCCGCGTCTGCAACCTATGCCACAGCTCACGGCAATGCCAGATCCTTAACCCACTGAGCAAGGCCAGGGATCGAACCCATGTCCTCATGGATACTACTCGGGTTCAGTAACTGCTGAGCCACAATGGGAACTACAACATTCGTTTTTAATTTTGTTTTGTTTAAGACACATACTGAAGTATTTGGGATGAAATGACAAAACAAAATCTGATTAACATATTTCAGCAAAAATGGATGGTATAGATTATTTTTTAATGTAGGCAAAAGTTGATAAAACTGGGGCACAAGTACACATAAAGTCATGGTGCTCTACTTCTGGGAAGAGACAGTACATTTGGAAATTTTCAAAAAAGAGTTTAAAAAGCATTCCCAACCAAATAAATATTGATCTAAAAAGAACAAGTTGAGAATATAGGATTTCCAGTTTTGCAGAGAGCAAGATGGAAAGTTCGAATTAAGGTAGAATGGAATATATGCTTCTACTCAGGGCCACTAAAAAAAATACGATATATTTTTTAAATCAGACATTTATTACTGAAAGTTTCTGTAGTCTATAAAGACAATATAATCTAGAATTTAGAAATACACTTTTGATAGAATTTCCAAGTATATCACTTGGTTGATATCCTTTGAACAGAATATGAGGAACTTCCAATAAATAACTTAATTTGTCAACAAAGAAATATCAATAGGAATTCCTGCTGTGGCACAGTGGGTTAATGACCTTGCTGGTCTCTGTGGCACTGCTGGTTCGATCCCCAGCCTGGCACAGTGGGTTAGGGATCCAGCGTTGCTGCAGCTATGATGTAGGTCACAGATACGGCTCGGATTTTATCCCTGGCCTGGGAACTTCCCTGTGCCTTGGTTGTAGCTGAAAAAAGGGGGAAAAATCAACAATAAAGATGGATAAGTGTATCAGTTTTGATTAACATGTGTGAATTATCCTAAATTTTAAAAACTACAACACTTACAGTGTACTTTTTAAGCAGTTCTATTTGTCTATCTAATGATGACCGCAATTACTGTGGTTATTTCAAAGTAAACTGTGAGGTCAACAAGATTACTGGCCATGTTTTTAGTGTTTTAATGTGACCGTCTTATCAAATAGTTCGCAGTAGCTTTAAATCTAAATATTTGAACTCATGAAAAATTGTGAGACTGTGAAGTAAACAAAAAAGATTTCAGGATGTTCTATCTGACAAACTCCTCTGTGTTATTTAACATGACCTTGGAACAAGCCATGTCTCAATTAGATTACAGCAACAGACTCCCAGCTGGTCTCTGCTTCTCCCTTAGAGTAACCAGAATGATAAAAGTTACATTTTAAAGGGACCGTGGCATTCCTGTGCTCTAAAACCTCCAGTAAAATATGTCTATATTTTTCCTATTTTTAATTTTTCTAAAAATAACTGACAGTTTAAAGTAACAACATGAACAAAGCATTAGATGTTTATAGCCTATGTAATAGTAAGATATATAACAATGACATAAGAATGAGAAGGAAGATTTGAGAATATGAATTAGGTCCTTACATACTATAAGTGATATGGTGTGATATTAGTATAAGGTAGACTCAAATGATTTAAATGTGTATACTGTAAAACCAAAGGTGACCATTAAATAAGATTTAGGAAAAGAGCTAACAGAGGAGAAAAAATGGAATCATTAAAAAAATACCCAATTAGGAGTTCCCATCATGGCTCAGTGGTTAATGAATCTGACTAGGAACCATGAGGTTGCGGGTTCGATCCCTGGCCTTGCTCAGTGGCTTAAGGATCTGGCGTTGCCTTGAGCTCTGGTATAGGTTGCAGATGTGGCTCGGATCCCGCGTTGCTGTGGCTGTGGCGAAGGCTGGCAGCTATAGCTCCTGTTAGACCCCTAGCCTGGGAATCTCCATATGCCGCGGGTACAGCCCTAGATAAGGCAAAAAGACAAAAAAAAAACCCAATTAAACAAAAAGAGGTAACAAGAAACAAAGAGCAGGAGTTCCCATCGTGGTACAGCAGAAACGAATCCGACTAGGAACCATGAGGTTGCAGGTTCAATCCCTGGCATCGCTCAGTGGGTTAATGATCCGGTGTTGCCGTGAGCTGTGGTGTAGGTTGCAGAGGCGGCTCAGATCTGGCGTTGCTGTGGCTCTGGCATAAGCCGGCAGCAACAGCTCTGGTTAGACCCCTAGCCTGGGAACCTCCATATGCTGCAGGTGCGGCCCTAAAAAAAAGAAAAAAGAAACAAAGAGAAAATGGAATGGAAAGCAGCTAGCAAGATGGTAGATGTTGATGCAACTATATCACTGTCTTTCAATATGAATGGTGCAAACACACCAGTTAAAAGTCAGAGACTATCAGATTGGACTGCAAGACCTAACTATATGCTGTCTACAGAAACTTCACTTTAGATACATAGACTTTGATAAGTTAAAAGAAAAGGGATAAAGATATATGATGAAACACTAACAACTAAATGAAAGCTGGAGTAGCTGTATTTCAGACAAAGCGGATTTCAAAACAAGGAAGATTATCAGAAACAAAGAGGGACGTTACATAATGATAAAAGATTTTTCAAGAAGACATAATCCTAAATGTGTATGCACCTAACATAATGTTTCAAAATTCAGAAGGCAAAATCTGGTAGGATCTGAAAAGAGAAATAAACAAATCCACAATTATAGTTGAAGACTTTGACACTCTTCTCTCTCTAATTCATAGAACAAGTAGACAGAACATTAGTAAGGATATAGATGACCTGAATAGCACTATCAATGAAACTGACCTAGTGGACATTTATAGAACATTTCACCAAACAAAAGCAGATTACACATTCTTCTTACATGCACACAGACTATTCACCAAGATAGACTATATTATGTTCCACAAAACAAACCTTAACTTAGTAAAGAAATCATACAGTATGAGTTTTCAGACCATAACAGCATTAATTTAGAAATCGGTAATAGAAACATATCTGGACAATTACCCAAATGTTTGGAAATTAAACATTATATTTCTTTTTTCTTTTCTTTCTTTTTTTTGCCCCCCCCCCACACAGCATATGGAGGCCAGGGATCAGAACTGAGGCATGCCGCAGCTGTGGCAATGCCAGATCCTTTAACTCACTGCTAGGCTGGGGATCAAACCTGCATCCTGGTACTACAGAGACGCTGTCAATCCCACAGTGCCACAGTGGGAACTACAAATATTATATTTCTAAATAATCCACAGATCAAGTGAAATGTCCAAGGGAAATTAAAAAATATTCTGAACTACGTCAGGGGTCAGCCTACTTTTTTCTGTAAAGGGCCAGATGGGAAATATTTTAGGCTTAGTGAACCATACAGTATCTGTCACAGCTAATCGTCTCTACATAACAGATGAAACAGTGAATGTGCTGTGCTCCAGTGAAAGTTCATTTACAAAACATACAGTAGCTACACTTTTCTAAATCCTGAATTAAATGAAAATACCTCATATCAAAATTGGCAGGATGCAGCTAAAGCAGTGCTTAAAGGAAAATTTCTAACACAAAATACACATACAATCATCCCTCATCTTTTGTGGGTTCCTTATTTGCTAATTGCTTACTTGGTAAAACTTTGTTTTACCAAATAGGCCCAATATTACCCCAAATCAATACTTGCAGTCTTTTCATGGTCATTCATGGACACACACCAAGTGGCAAAAAATATGAATTGCCTGACATTGCATGTTCCCATCTAAAGCTGAACTAAGTGATGCTCTGCCATCTTGTTTCGGCATTGATTCTGTAAACAAGTGTCCTTTTCACAGTCCATTTCATGCCACATTTTTGTGCTTTTTTTTTGGGAAAATCAGTGTTTGCTTAAAATGTCCTCCAAATGTTTTTTGTGTTTGTCTTTTTGTCTTTTTAGGGCCACGCCTGTGGCATATGGAGGTTCCCAGGCCAGGGGTCCAATCAGAGCTGTAGCTGCCAGCCTATGCCACAGCCACAGCAATGCGGGATCCAAGCCTCGTCTGCGACCTACAGCACAGCTTACAGCAAAGCCAGATCCTTAACCCACTGAGTGAGGCCAGGGATCGAACCTGCATCCTCATGAGTGCCAGTCCACTGAGCCAGAATGGGAACTCCTGTCCTCCAAATGTAATGCTCCAGTATGGTCTGATATTCCTAAGCTTAGGAAAGCTGTGATGTGCCTTACAGAGAAAACATCTGTTAGATAAACTTCATTCAGGCACAAGTTATAATGCTTTTGACTGTGAGTTCAATGTTAATGAACATATACTAAATGAGATGTCTTTAAGCAGACATACATACAATAAGGTTATGTATTGATTGGTTGATAAAAATGTTGTGACCAAAGACTTGTAGAACCTGGCCCTGCATTTCTCCTAAGAGTAGCAGTTCAGTACTTACTGATTCAGTGCTCATAGCAACTTTATGGAACAGAACAACCATGAATAATGAGAGCCACTCTATTAGAAAAGAAGGAATGTTGGAGTTCTCTTGTGGCTCAGCAGGTTAAGGATTCAGTGTTGTCACTTCAGTGGCTCAGGCCCTTGCTTGTGGAGTGGGTTCGGTCCCTGACCTGGGAACTTATGCATGCTGCGGGTGTGGCCAAAAAAAAAAAAAAAAGGGGGGGGGGAAGAGATAGAAAAGAAAAGAAGAAATATCTAAAATCAGTAACCTACGCTTAAACTTTAAGAAACTAGAGAAAGAAGAGCAAATCAAAGCAAAAGCAAGTGAAAAGAAGGAAATAAACATTAGAGCAGAAACCAATGAAACTGAAAAGAGAAAAACAATGGAGAAAATCAATAAAACAAAAAGCTGCTTCTTTAAAATTATCAATAAAGTGATAAACCCCTATCTAGGCTGATGGGAGAGGGAGAGGCCTCAAATTACCAACAGGAGGAATATAAAAGGGACATCTCTACTGGTTCCACATACATTAATAAGAATAAGGAAATACTATAAACTCTATACCTATAAATTTGATAACTGAAATGAAACTATTTTCCGAAAGACCAAAACTATCAAAATTCACCTAAGAAGAAAAATATATCCTGAGGAGTTCTATAAATAAACAAAAAAATAAAATTTATAGCTAAAAATTTTCCCCAAGTCTTCAGGCCCAGATGGTTTCACTGGCGATTTCTACTGGACACTTAAGGAGGCCAGCATTACCTTAAGATCAAAGCCAAAGATATTATAAGAAAAGAAAATCAGACACCCATGTGCCTCATGAACAAAGATGTAAAAATCCTCAATAAAATACTAGCAAATGGAATCCAGTAATACATTAAAGGGATAAAACACCATGATCAAGGGGATACATCTCACGAATACAAGGCTGGTTCAACATTCACCTGCTTAAAATCAACAAAATTAATTCACCTGCTTAAATGATTCAATAATTAATAAAACATGATCAACACAATAAATGCCGAAAAAGCATTCAACAAAATTTAACTTCCACATGTGATAAGAACTCAACAACCTAGGAATAGAATGAAACTCCCTTAGTCTAATAAAAGGTATGTACAAAAAATCTACAAGTAACATCATTCTTAGTGGTGAGACTGAACACTTTTACCCTGAGATCAGTAAGAGAACAAGAATGTCCTCGTCTCACTATTCTACACAACATCATAGTGTACGTCCTAGCCAACATAAATAATGCAAAACAGGAAATAAGAGGCATGTGAAAGAAACAGAGGAACTAACCTAAAGAGCTCCCAAAGGCTAAAAGTGGAATGACTTGATAATATTGGACTATAAGCCAAAGAATAAAAATATATATCTATATATGAGTCCCTACTGATAGACATAAATGACTGAATAAATAAATGGGAGAGAAGGGACAAATCTTTCTCACAGAATTCCAAATAATGTATGTAGATACTCCCCTCTCTAGGAGGTGGAGTATAATTCTCTCTCCTTGAGTACAGACTGGTCTTAGTGACTCAACTTCCAAAGAATGTAGAACGAACTTCAAAGAGTATAGAAAGAGGAAAACAGGAACTTCAAGAAACCTGGCAGATACCACCTGATCCAAGTCTCTAAGATCAACATCACCAGCATTAAGTCATGTTGCTATCATGTGCCCTGTGATGTGATGTGATATGATAAGAAAGGCACTTGACCTCTTCTCCAAAACCTCAGTCTAACCGGAGAAAACACAGACAAATTGAGGGACGGTCTACAAAACAGCTTACCAGTACTGTTCAAAGATTTCATGGTTATGAAAAACAAGGAAAGACTAAAGGAACCGTCACAGATTAGAAGAGATTAAAGAGACATGACGGCTAAATGCAATGTGGGATCTTGGACTGAATTCTGGAACAGAAAAAGAACATGAATGAAAAAAAAATACTGGTGGAAATTTGAATAAAGTTTATGGTTGAAGTGAATAGTATTTTACCAATGTTAATTTTTTAGTTTCAGCAAATGTACCATACTTATGTTAACATAAGGGGAAGGTGCATTTCAAAACTCTCTGTACTGACTTTGCAAGTTTTCTGCAAATCTAAAATTATTCCAATATAAAGAGTTGAATTAAAAAAAACAAATAAAAATGTCTAGTAGCTTCTCATCTCATTCAAACTAGAAACCAAAGTCTGTACAGTTACCTAATTCCTCCTTTACTACTTCTCAGATCTCATCTGCTATGTTTATAGAATAAATTAGAGAATGACCCTCTAAAACAAAGGAGCCCAAGTCTGCCAAATCAACAGAACCATCTGGGGAACTTTTAAAAATGCAAATTCCAAGGGTTAATTCTCAGAGATATCTGAATCAGTGTTTCTGGAGTGGGAGTTGGAAATTTAAATCTTTAAAAGCACCCCAGACGGTTCTGAGAATCAGTCAGATTCGGAAGAGTCTCTAGATGGAAACACAGCAAATTCTGTCAACTTTATTAATTGAAAGGAAATCATTATGACTGCTTTAACTGAAGAGGAAAATTTAGAGACTCTAAAGTATAAACTATTTGAAATATGGAGTTCCCGTCGTAGCTCAGTGGTTAACAAATCCGACTAGGAACCGTGAGGTTGTGGGTTCGATCCCTGGCCTTGCTCAGTGGGTTAAGGATCCGGTGTTGCCGTGAGCTGTGGTGTAGGTTGCAGACGCGGCTCGGATCCCACGTCACTGTGGCTGTGGCGAAGGCCGGCGGCTACAGCTCCTGTTAGACCCCTAGCCTGGGAACCTCCATATGCCACGGGTGCGGCCCCAGATAAGGCAAAAAGACAAAAAAAAAAGTATAAACTATTTGAAATAAAAATGAACGTTCAAAAGAATAAGTCCATACTCCCCCCCACCCCCCGCCCAAGCCCAAGAACAGCGGTGTGCAACTGGGAGCAATTCTGCCGCCCCACGGGGCATTTTGCAATGTCTATTTGGCAATGTCTGCAAACATTTTTGGTTGCCATAGTTGGGGCAGTGTGCTATTGGCATCTAGTCAGTGGAGGCCAGGGATGCTGCTAAACAAGAATTATCTAAAATATCAATGGTGCCGAGGTTAAGAATCTCTCCTTAGAATGACTGATGGCCACTTTTAGATAAGGCCCAATCCAACTAACACCTGCTAGAATATCTCCACAGACAGCCTGTTTATTACTCCACATTACTGTGCACTATTGGGCAGCTAAAAATCTGTCCCCAACTTTTTTGTGGAAAAATTCCAAACATTATATAAAAATTGAAAGAATAACAAACATCCATTTGCTTGGATTTTTTTTTTAACTCTCTCTTTTTTCTTTTTAGGGCCATACCAGTGATATATGGACGTTTCCAGACTAGGGGCTGAATCTAAGCTGAGCTGCTGGCCTACGCCACAGCCACAGCAACGTGGGATCTGAGCCATGTCTGTGATCTACAGCACAGCTCATGGTAACGGCCAGATTCTTAACCCACTGAGCAGGACCAGGGATCAGACCTGCATCCTCAGAGATACTAGTTGGGTTCGTAACCTGCCAAGCCACAACAAGAACTCAAGGATTTGTTTGGCTTTGTTAACCCACACCCATCAAATGTTAACGTTTGGCCACATGTGCTCTGCCACACACTATACACACACACACACAAACACATGCACACACAAACATACTTCATTTTTGTTTTGCTGAGCCATTTGAAAATAGCAGACATCATGACAATTCAGCATGCATCTCCCACATAACCACAATACCATTATCATACTTAAGTATATAAGAATAATTCCATAAGATCATCTTCAAACTTCCCAAGTTGTCCCCAAAATGCATTTTACATCTTTATCGCTCACCCTACCCTAATCCAAAATCCAATTAAGTTTCATTCTTTGCATTTAATTGTTAGGTTTCTTTTAATCCAAAACAGTCCCCCATTGTTTTTGTTCTCTGGGACATTGTCTAGTCAGTCATCTTGTAGAACATCTATTTTTGATTGTCTGTTTCCTCAAGGTGTCAGTTAACATGTTTCCAGATTTCCTTGGCTTGGTTAGATTCAGGTAAACTATTTTTGGAAAGAATCCTTCATAGATGATGATGTGTGATTTCTTACTGCATCACAGCAGGAGAAATACAATGTCAGGCTGCCCTGCCATCAGTGATGCTAAGTTTGATCACTGGAATAATGTGATGATCATCACATCTCTGCTGTAAAGATGCACTTTCCCATCTGAGTTAGAATGTATAAATATCCTGCTTCTTATCAACTTTTTTTTTATGGCCATGGAAGTTCCCAGGCCAGGGATAGAACTCACACCTCCGCAGTGACCCAAGCCGCTGCAGTCGGATTCTTAACCCACTGTGCCACAGCACAGCTTTTACCCCAATAGTTTTAGCATCCATTGACAAACTCTGTCTGAATTAATTATTATATCAGGGATTGGAAAATGGTGATTTCTAAAGTCTATCGTTCCTTCTATGTTTATTAGCTCATAGTAGTCTGTAAAGAGCAGAGGAGCTTTTCGTTTTTGTCTTTTTATGGCTGCATCTGCAGCATATGCAAGTTCCCAGGCCAGGGTCAAGTTGGAGCTGCAGATGCCGGCCTACACTACAGCCACAGCAATGCCAGATCTAAGCCGCATCTGTGACCTTTGCTGCAGCTTGTGGCAACGCTAGATCCTTAACCTACCAAGTGAGGCCAGGGATCGAATCCACATCCTCACGGAGACTATGTTGGGTTCTTAACCCACCAAGCCACAACGGGAACTCCCAGAAGAGCTTTTCTTTATTCCCTCTTCCTCCACCACCACCCCCCTTTGGTGCTTAATACACATTTATTAACTGAATACATTAAATAGTGTTGATTTTTCAAATTAGATAAAAGGCATGGGCTGATAAGTTTCATGAAGATATTTCTCAGATTATAAAAACAAATTTCAAACAGATGATTTGTGATTACTTAGATGAGAAACTGATTATTACCAATTTGGAGTCCTGGAGAACTGGTCATTTCAAGCTAATGGAAAAGTGTTTCTTTTACTAGAGGATAGGAAGCTTCTAGACCATGGGAATGTCTAGCAGTCACTCATGATATCTGTGTAGACCACAAAGTTAGGTAGATTCCAAGCTGACCGGGCACGCTGGGCCATGGTTCAGTGCCAATTTCCTCTCCCTTCTTCTTCTTCCTTTTTTTTTTTTTTTTTTTTTTTTTTTTTTTTTTTTTTTTTTTTTTTTTTTTTTGGTCTTTTTAGGGCAGCACCTGTGGCAGGCATATGCAGGTTCCCACACTAGGGGTCTAATCAGAGTTACAGCTGCCAGCCTACACCACAGCCACAGCAATGCAGGATCCGATCCGCGTCTGCGACCTACACCCCAGCTCACGGCAACGCCGGATCCTTAACCCACTGAGCGAGGCCAGGGATTGAACCTGCATCCTCGTGGATACTAGTCAGGTTCTTAACTGCTGAGCCATGACGGGAACTCCCCCTTCTTTTTAGTTATCACTATGGGTGCATGGGTTTCTGCTGTTGTTAAATCAGTTCTCTTCATTATTCTTTTTGAAGCTCAAATTACCCCAAATTTGGCCAGTGGAAACTCCTTCAAGCTGGCTCCTATGACCTTTTGACATGACCTCCTTTTCTTTGGCTACTTCCTTTGGACATCTCTGGTTCTGAAAGTTGTTTAAATGATATTTATTTGCTGTAATTCCTATAACATCTGCTCACTGGTTTCAGTGCTACTTTTTGCAGAAACAGAACATTTTACTTCTTCCATGTAGAATGGTGTGTCACTACTGAAACACATATTATGGTTGGGTTGGAGCAAGTCTGTGAAACCACTTCACTGACATTACATGAGTAAAATAAATCACGAATTTAGGCCTACTCAGATGCTCACTTCCTTCTTAATCCTCACACTTTAGGATGTCTCTTACACTTTGTCTTTGACTGAATTTCTGAGAGCTGCTAAGAGTGTGAAGATTTGTTTTCAAGGTTCCATCAGAATGTTCCCATATTAAAATGACTGCATCAAAGGAGCCAGGTCATAATTTCCTATATATAATCTAGGATAGATTCATGTGCTGGTTGTAGGCGGTCCTCAGTACCTTTAGAGTAAAACCACTACGGCATATGAAATACTGTATTAAGCACTTAAGGCTGGGAGTTCCGTTCGCGGCTTAGTGGTTAACGAACTTGACTAGGAACTGAGGATGTGGGTTCGATCCTGGCCTCGCTCAGTGGGTTAAGGATCCAGTATTGCCATGTGCTGTGGTGCAGGTTGCAGACATGGCTTGCTGTGGCTGTGGTGTAGGCCAGTGGCTACAGCTCTGATTAGACCCCTAGCCTGGGAACCTCCATATGCCGCGGGTGCGGCCCTAGAAAAGACAAAAAAAAATTATATTATCTTAACAGTGCTCCAATATTCTCATACAGGTTTTTGCAGTTTATTACAACTCATTTATACATAAAGAGCATGTAAATGCAGATGTACCCTTTTTCTAGGCTATAACCAATCAGCATTACATATTACTATACATATTTGCTCAGGCCGGTCAAGAAAAGCCTGATGAGCCTTGAGCAAACAACGTCCCTGCTCTGACAGATGAACAAGTACTCTGTCGTCCAGATCAGTACACCTTCAAATACATGGAGGCAAACAGCAATACTTTAGGAGGGCACACAGACTCTATTTGCAGACTTATTTCCAGTATCTGAAACTTGGTGGCATTCATCCATGGGAGAAAATAATTCTGATTATGAATGGGAAGTTAATCAATTGTATTAAGTACACAGAATAGTATAACATCTTATTAAATATTTCTTATTTCTTTTCCAGTATGGTCAAAGCATTGAAGGCAGAAAGAATCCTTATCCAGTGCTTTGTAACTCTGGGCTGGGAGAAGGAAATGGTCAGTCACTAAAGTACAATAATACAACAATAATAAAATAATAATTAAAAATTGGAGTTCCCATTGTGGCGCAGTGGAAACGAATCTGACTAGTAACTATGAGGTCTCAGGTTCGATCCCTGGCCTCGCTTAGTGGGTTAAGGGTCTGCCATTGCTGTGAGCTATGGTGTAGGTAGCAGATGCAGCTTGGATTTTGTGCTGCTGTGGCTGTGGTGTAGGCTGGCAGCTGTAGCTCTGATTAGAACCCTAGCCTTGGATCCTCTATATGCCGCGGGTGTGGCCCTAAAAAGCAAAAATATATTAAAAAAATAAAAATTAAAAATAATAAAATACATAGTAATAGAATGTGATTTTCAAGAACTAAGATGATAGAACAGAGGGGAAAAACCTAATACTTAATTTCCAGTTAGTTATATGTGGCTTTTTTGTTGGTTTTTTTTTTTGTCTTTTTGCCTTATTTGGGCCGCACCCATGGCATGTGGAGGTTCCCAGGATAGGGGTCTAACAGGAGCTGTAGCCGCCGGCCTTTGCCACAGCCACAGCAACGCGGGATCCGAGCCGCGTCTGCGACCTACACCACAGCTCACGGCAATGCCGGATCCTTAACCCACTGAGCGAGGCCAGGGATCGAACCTGCAACCTCATGGTTCCTAGTCGAATTCGTTAACTACTGAGCCACGACGGGAACTCCTATATGTGGCTTTTTGAATGATATGAAATTTTGACATTTTTGAGTAGTAACAGGAAAGAACATTAATGAGAAACATTAAAGGCAAGAGTAAATCAAATCAGCAGGTCAAGAGAATAATCACAAAAATATACCAATCATCCAAAGGTACCTTTGTTCAGAAGAGGAAGGAAGTCAGGTGCTTTTTCCCGAAAAACCCTTTGAGCATCCTCAGCTTTCATTGATACCTCCTTGGTCTGAACTAGGAAAAAGCCTTTACCAACCATCTGTGGAAATAAAATTTCATTTTGGTTTTAAAATTACCTTCAGAGACAAAAACAACATTTTCTGATTAAACAATTTTTCTGTATAAACTGCGACACAGTGCTGATTTTTGTTTTAGGTATGACTAATTCAGAGTGTTTGCTGTAATAAGATTTCACCATACACAAGATCTTTCTTCCAGATGGGGGCTTCTGGTTAAGAATTGGTACTGCAGTGCCAACTGTTGAGAATAACAGTCAAATGTGAATTAGCTCTCAAAACTTTAAATGTTATTAAAAAAAATTGCAGGGGCTGAAACAAACAAATGGAGGCTTTAGTTTGATGATACTGCAAATGCCCAGTGAGAAAAGAATGGTTAAGTAAATTATGGTACATTCACATGATAAAGTACTATGGTTCATTAAATGTAACAAATAATAAATGGGGAAGCTTATATAATAATGTCAGTTTTAAAAAGCATAATTCATATTTATATAATATAGCACACTAATGATAGATTATATTTATGGAGTACTTACTATGTGCTAGGTGGCTTTATGCATTCTATATGTGTAACACATTTAACCCTCTCATGAGGCAAATACAATTATTACTCTCATTTCTTTCTCTCTTTTTTTTTTTTTTTTTTTTTTTTTTGCTTTTTAGGGCCGCACCCTTGGCATATGGAGGTTCCCAGGCTACTGATCCAATCGGAGCTGCAGTCACCAGCCTACGCCACAGCCACAGCAACGCCAGATCCAAGTCCACGTCTGCGACCTACACCACAGCTCACAGCAACGCCAGATCCTTAACCCACTGAGTGAGGCCAGTTATCGAACCCACAACCTCATGGTTCCTAGTCAGATTCGTTTCCACTGTGCCACAATGGGAACTCCAAACTTTTACATTAGAATGGATAAGCAATGGGGTCCTACTGTACAGCACAGGGAGCCATGTCCTATATCTTGGGTTAGAACATGATGGAAGATAGCATGGAAAAAAAAAGAATGTACATGTATGTATGACTGGGTCACTTTGCTGTACAACAGAAACTGAAGGAACATCGTAAATCAACTATACTTTAATAAAAATTTTTTTTAAAAAGAAAGCCCTGCTCTTAATCCATTTCCTAAGAAGACATTTTAGTATATATAACTTTCCAGATTTATCTACTTAAAAAAATCAAACGCTTTACATAATATTTTACAAATTTTCACTTACTCGGTTATGAACATTTTCCAGCTATTCTCTATAAAATCAGTTTTAATGGTTGATACTACTTCACATTCTATGGCTACATTATTCTATACCACTTGATCAAGTTGGATTCCAACTCAAATCCTTTTTCAGACCCTCAGTGCTGCCTCAGAAAAAAAAAAAACATAAAGTAGCAGAAAATTACATAAACATCACTGCCAGATGATGACTGCAAAGTTACTTAAAATATCAGAAACAATCCCACATCTGTTTCTAATTCTCTAGACTGCTCATTACCTCTCATCTTATAGTCAGACACATAAACTGACAAAAGATGATTAATTCAAAATGCCTTTACCCAGAAACAAATAATGAGCTCTGAAACTATTTTGATATTTCACTGCAGATATGTGAAGAGACTCTTTTTTATGAAAATTCTTCTACTTTGAAAGACTTGAAAATAGTTGTAACTACCCAACTTGAATTATGCCTTCCAAACAATTCAAACTGCTTTTACTCTATTTTAGCCCGTGCATATCTGTGATATAGTGTTATAGTTAAAAGCCAGCAAGAAATCTGATTTTTTAGGTAAGAAAACCAAGGCCCAGTAATTTCTCTTGACTCCTACAGAATGTGCTTTCTGCTTTACCCAGTTTTTTTAGACTTCTAACCCTCTCAGTTTCATACTTCCTATCTCAAAAAACCATTATGATATGTTTAATTTATAAAACCATTATGAAACAAAATCCTGTGATATTCCTAGGCTTTAACAAAACCAGAGCTAGCAGCACAGTTCCAGTCTAAGCTGTTCTAAGACATTTGTGTTATGATAACAGAAACCACTCAAGTGGTTTTTTTTCTTTTAATCTCAGAATTAACTAGCTTCTACACAAATTTTCCAGGGAACTCGAGCTTCATTTTTTTAAAAAAAACATAATCTCGGGAGTTCCCATTGTCGCTCAGTGGTTAATGAAACTGACTAGTGTCTGTGAGGACTCAGGTTTGATCCCTGGCCTTGCTCAGTGGGTTAAGGATCTGGCGTTGCCATGAGCTGTGTAGGTCAAAGACACGGCTTGGATCTGGCGTTGCTGTGGCTGTGGCGCAGGCCGGCAGCTGTAGCTCTGATTTGACCCCTAGCCTGAGAACCTCCTTATGCTGTGAGTGTGGCCCTAAAAAGACAATAATAATAATAATAATAATAATAATAAATACATAATTTCTTAATATGTGAGTCACTGGTCTTTCAGCATGCTGTGATATCTTCACATATACTTGGCATTTTCTTCTTTTTGTTATCTTTTTTGATTTTTGTTGTGGTTGTTGCTGCACTTGTGGCACGTGGAAGTTCCCAGGTCAGAGATCAAACCTGCACCACAGCAGCGACCCAAGCCACAGCAGTGGCACTGCCAGATCCTTAACCTGCATTATTTATTTTTACCATTTCCTCCTCCTCCTCTTTTTTTAAATGGCTGCACCCGCAGCATATGGAAGTTCCTGAGCAAGGAACTGAATCCAAGCCACAGCTGCAACCTACCCTGGCCGGGGATGGAACCCACACCTCTGCAGCGACCTGAGCTGCTGCAGTTAGATTATTAACCCAATGCACCACAGCAGGAACTCCCTGCTCTCTTTTCCTAATTCTGTGATTTCAGAATCAGATAGGATAACTCTAGCCAAAACGTCCCAGCGTTTTTCCTTCTAGGCTGGAGGGTAGTATCTGCCTTGCCTCCAGACACTTTTGGTCACATTCCTGTTCCAACCAGGCATTTATTAACTTTCCTTTACCACTGAGGCAGCATAGTAGCATCATGCTTAAGGGTTAAGACTATGGCCTACAAAGCCCAACTGCCTGTATTTAAATCATGGCCGGAGTTCGCATTGTGGTGCAGTGGAAATTAATCCGACTAGTAACCATGAAGTTGTGGGTTTGATCCCTGGCCTCACTCAGTGGGTTAAGGATCCGGCGTTGCCATGAGCTGTGGTGTAGGTCACAGATGCAGCTCAGATTCCGCATTGCTGTGGCTGTGGTATAAGCTGGCAGCTGTGTCTCCGATTAGACCCCTAGCCTGGGAACCTCCATATGCCACAGGTGCAGCCCTAAAAAAGAAAAAAAAAATCACGGCTCTGCTACTTACCAGTGAATGACCTTTTGCAAGTTACCCACCTTCTCTGTGGCTTTTTCTTGTCTGTATAAAGGGGCATAATGGCACCCATTTCACAGGTTATTCTTAATTAAGTGAGTTAACTCATTTAAATCCCATAAACAGTTGCCTGACGTATAGTAAACACTATGTAAGTGTCAGCTATTATGATTATGGCCATCATTGTTGTTTTTGTTCTTGTTGGATTTTTATTGTTTTAAATTATTTTGTAACCCAGAGGGACATCTAAAGAATATCTAAAGAACATCTTCCCGGTCATATTGCTTTCAAGTGCACACAACACTGCCATTCCGCACATCAGATAACAAAAGTTAAAAGGTTAAGAACATCTGATGACTCATGAAGAATGACGGCATTGGTTCTGATAGCTTTTTTTCTTTAAACCTGCTCTACATTTTTTGTCCACTCATTATCTATCCAAAAGGAGTTTAACCTGAATTATCTCTTTTGAAAGCTGCATGTAGGTTTTTTTTAAAAAAATCACCATTACAGTATAATGAAAGTGTTTACCTCTCATATGTTGGATTAACATGTGATTAGAAAACTCAAAGGCCAGAAACACTTTTTTTTTCTAAATGTATTTATTTAGTCGTTTGTCTTTCTTTTCTGTTTTTGAGTTTCTAGGGCCGCACCTGCGGCATATGGAGGTTCCCAGGCTAGGGGTCCAGTTGGAGCTGTAACCGCCGGCCTTCGCCACAGCCACAGCAACGCGGGATGCGAGCCGCATCTGCGACCTACACCATAGCTCACCATGACACCAGATCCTTAACCCACTGAGCGAGGCTACGTCCTCATGGATGCTAGAGAGCTTCGTTTCTGTTGAGCCATGACAGGAACTCTGAAAGTTTGATTTTTAAATTCAAACTGACTCTTCCTGAAGAAAGCCTGATTGATGGATAACTGATACATCCCACTGCCGCCTCCCCACTGGAGCACCCGCCAATACAGGAACTGCTGCTTCTGGAACCCCAAACCTCCACGTTCCCATTTCTTTTGCAAGTGAATCCAAAGAACCCCCTCTCTACTCCTGAACACACTAAAAGCCCCTGATCTTGAGCCTACCCCTGCTGTCTCAGCTCCCAACTTATTCCTACATATCAACTTCCTCTTCATGGCAAGAGGGCAGAGGAAAATAAGGCAATATGACAGGTGCTCTCACAGTTCACAGTCACAGCAGGCTCCAAAAGCTGTATTCCTAAATGTCTTTCCCACACTCTAACCAATTAAAACTCCAAATAAATTTCCCCAGCAAATAATTATAAAAGGTCGTGCTTTACTTTGCAGTGCTACTTTTGTGAGCTCCCATAGAAATCTTTTATTGTAGAGTAGAAGTTCCTTGAGGGCAGAGAATTTTGTCTATGTATTTCTACTCCCAGCATATATTATATTTCATCAGCTCTAAGCTGCCATCAGTTGCAAGATGCATCTCCGAAACCAAAATGTATCCTACGACCAATAGAAGTATGGTTATACAGTAGCTTGTACATAACGAATGCTTACTAAATGCTTCTTGAATTAGGCTTTTAAAAAGTTTCTTTGGGTAGTTCTCACTGTGGCACAATGGGATCGGCAGCATCTCTGGAGCACTGAGACCACAGATTCGATCCCCGGCCCTGCACAGTGGGTTAAGGAGCTGGCATTACCACTACTTTGGTGTATGTCGCAACTGCAGTTTGGATCTGATCCCTGGGCCCAGGAACTGCATATGCCAAGGGGCATCCAAAAAGAAAAAGAAAAGAAGAATTTTCTTTGGGAAAGGATTTGCTTACAACCAGCTTACAGATAAATCTGTAGGGGGCAGAGGACTATAATTTAAGGATGGCCTGTATTTCTTTTTCTTTCTTTTTTTTAAAAAAGTTGAAGTATAGTTCCTTTACAATGTGTAGGTTGCCTGTATTTCTTTTCTTTTCTTTTTTTTCTTTTTTTTTTTTTTTTGTCTTTGGTCATTTTAGGGCCGTACCTGTGGCATGTGGAGGTTCCCAGGCTAGGGGTCCAATCGGAGCTATGGCTGCCGGCCTACACCACAGCCACAGCAAGGCGGGATCCGAGCCGCGTCTGCAATCTACATCACAGCTCACGGCAATGCCAGATCCTTAACCCACTGAGCGAGGCCAGGGATCGAACCCGCAACCTCATGGTTCCTAGTCTGACTCATTTCCGCTGAGCCACGACGGGAACTCTGGATGTCTGTATTTCTAATAGCCAATTTGAAAAGAATGGAGGCTCTCCAGAAAGTGGTGTGTTTCCACGTAGGTGTATGTCTGTTTCTCTTTTCCCTCTCTCCTTACCTCATCAATTAGTTTCCTGGCGTTTGCGATAGTGTAGTCACCAGCAAATAATACCACTAAGCATGATTCATCACTGTTCTTCTGCCTCTGACCCCGGGACACTGGGACGATACTTTTACTGGCTTCGGTGGAAAGGCGGATAGCTTTGAGCTCTTCAGTAGCAGGTAGAGGAACATGGTTCTCAACGACAGCGTCTTCTGGAAGAAGGCTCCAGTTGAGCTCTCCTGACACAGGTGTAAAGTCATGAATGTTACTCCAGGTATTATTGAAGATACTTAGCCCGGCGTCTTTGAACTGGAATGCTAGTTCCGGGTAGTACCACTGAAAACAGCCGAACTTGATATTTGTGGAAGACTCAATAATGGGCTGAGTGGCACAGCACAGAAAGACTTCCAGCTTTCTACAGTCCCGCACACGAAACTGTTGGCAGGCCAGGGCACACTTGCAATCTCTGCAATTCCGGAAGAATACACTGCCTTTCACGGGTCCCAGGAAAATGACACAGTTAGTACAGTCATCAATAGTGACTGTAGCAGAGTGATCAAAAATGTAGATGTTACAGTTCTCACAGTCCTGAATGAGAAACTGTTGTCCTGCCACTTTCCCAGGTAAGCGACCTACTGTTTCGTCCTTCAGTCCACTGAACATGAAGTCTTTTGGATCAACCTGCAGGAACAAAACATACATCCTGAGCATAATTAACAGTATTCAGCAAACAGTGTCTGTTGGATGTCAGGCACAATTCTTAATGCTAAAATAATATGTTCTGACGCTTGCTGACTTTGCCACATAGTAAGAAAATGAACAGGACAAAAAAAAACCTTTATAAATAAATAGCAGGCATAAGTGGGGGGAAAGGGACAGGAAACTGTTAGAGATAAAGACTCAAGGACGTATCAACCGAATGATGTGTGGACATTGCTGGATCCTGTTTCAACATATCAACTGTAAAAGTACTTGTTGGAAACAGGTGGGAAAATTCTCATACATACACACAGCATACTGCATGATATTAAAGAATATTTTGGGTTTGACCCTTTTTTTTTTCTGATGCTTCATTTTTTTTTTCTGATGCTTCACCTTTTTGTCTCTATTTTTGAAATGTTTATTTAACTGAAGTAGAGTTGATTTACAATGTCAAGTGATGTTTCACTTTTAAAACAACTTTAGCTTCTTTAAAAAACTCTGAAATTTGAGGAGTTCCCAACGTGGCTCAGCGGGTTAAGAACCCAATGTGGTCTCCGTGAGGATGCAGTGGATTAAGGATCCAGTGTTGCCACAAGCTGCAGCGTAGTTGCAGATGTGACTCAGATCCAGTGTTGCTGTGGCTGTGGAGCAGGCCCGCAGCTGCAGCTCCAATTCGACCCCTAGCCTGGGAACTTCCATATGCTGAAGGTGCCGCCATAAAAAAAATAAGAAACGTCTGGAATTGGAAATACACCAGATTGGAATATATTTCTCTCTCCTTCCATAAATTGATGCCTGGGTCTTAGTTTCTAACCCCCAACTGATTACTGCAATACGCTACTGAAAATGGAAGAACCTGAAGGGACAAGAATCATTCTATGTCAGAATCTTCACCTACAACTTCTTTTTTCCCAAGGCCAGGGATCAAACCCGAGCCACAGCAGTGACAACTCCAAATCCTTAACTGCTAGGCCACCAAGGAACTCCCTCTACAACTTTTATCCAATATTTATTGAGCTAGTCCTACAATGTGATTTTTCAGATTTCACCATTTCCACCTTTAGGTATTCTAAACTAAAGCGCACATAATCTTTTAAACAGTATGCCTGGAATCTGTCACATTAGTTTTAAAATTTTAGCCAACATTTCAAGACAGTCAATAAAAGACCATTTTGATTTTTCCAAATTATTTTAAAATTTACCTGTACCGTTTATTCTTTGTGAATATTAAATTTCATACAAATTTTATACTATTCATGTACCAGAAATAGGCTCCCATAGGTACAATAGGAAAAAAACTTGATTATTTACAAAGATAATTTAATCATCTTAATCGTTAACTAGCTTAAAGTGACTTATTCAGTATTATGCAATAAATGTAGTTTTCCAGTTTTACACAAGATACTAGAAGCAAGTATTGGTACATAGCATGCAGCAATAGGAGCCACCTGATTTCTAGTGTCAGTTTTGTCACCTATGAACAACATGAATGAAAAAGGCACTTTAACTTTCTAGAACTTCAGTCATTCAACCAACATGTGAACACCAATATGAAGCAGTCATTGTTTTAAGGACCAAAATGAATATGACCAGCTCTTTCCATAAAGGAAGTAAACATTAACCTAAACAGATGATTTTAAAACAAACTGGCTGTAGAATGAGAGCTGCCCAGAATATTCCAGAAACACAGAGGGACGCTGAGGGGCAGGGAAAGTAGGGGTGTAAGACTTCCTGTACAAAGTGAGAATGAATAAGCTGAAGTTTACTAGGTAAAAGGGGTGGGAGTAAAGGATTCTCCCTTCCAGAGTTCCCACCGTGGCTTAGCAGAAACGAATCCGACGAGCATCCATGAGGACGTGGGTTCGAGCCCTGGCCTCACTCAGTGGGTTAAGGATCCAGCGTTGCTGTGAGCTGCGGTGTAGGTCAGACGCAGCTCAGATCCCACGTTGCTGTGGCTGTGGTGTAAGCTGGCAGCTACAGCTCCGAATGGACCCCTAGCCTGGGAACCTCCATATGCCGAGGGTGCGGCCCTAAAACGACCGAAAAAAGGGGGGGGGGAATTCTCCCTTCCCACACCAGGCAAGAGTGAAAGAATGAACAAAATGAAACTCTTCAGGCACTGTGAGCAAAACAGAAAGTAGTTTGGTGTTAGGAGCAATACTGCAATGTGAGCGAATCAAGCCACAGAGATAGGCAGGGGCCATATTATGAAGCTTGGAAATTACCCGTGGGTAACAGGGTACCACAGAAGGATTTAAATAAGCAAAATTTGTACTTCAGGAAGATTATTCTGGTAAGAATAAGGACAAGTGGAGTGTGGACTGAAGAGGCCGTTGCAATCGTCCAGAAAGGGCTGGAACTAGAGCAGTGGTTAGCCGGGAAGAGGAAGATGGGGTGAATTTGAGAAATACTGAGGAAGTCCAATCAGCAGATTTGGTAATTCAATGGCTGTAGGAGGTAAGGCAAAAGGATGGGTCAAAAATGATTCCCAGATCTCTAGTCTGGTATTTTTCAACTTTTTGGACAATCCACATTAGTACATTCTCCAGCACAGCCCAGTACATGTACTTTTGAGTATTTGTGCATGTACACATACCAATGAAATAAAAGTTTCACAAAATACTTATTTTGTGTTAAACCCCCTAATACTTTCTATTATTCTACCCAAGGGTTTGAAAAAACATTGCTCTGATTTATGTGCCTGGATATTGGTAGTGCTGCACACCAAAAATTTTTCTAAAAAAAAAACAAACAAAAAAAGGAAAATATAGGAGGCAACAGGTTTAAAATGGGAAGATGTACTCAAGCAATTCCATTTCTAGGATTTCACAGGCGACACGCATATGTAAAGGTACTGTGTTCTAGTTCAGTCTCTACCAAGCTACTTGAACTGGCATAGTTGCTGGCTCCCCGTTGCCCAAGACCAATCCCAAATGGATCAGGCAAAGAAAACACCAAGAAAAGGGGAAACCATGAGAAACCCCTGCAATGGGTGTGGGAAAATAAGATAGAAAAGGAACCTCTGATACTTCTGCTCTTGTTTCTCCCCCTCCCAAATCTTGAGACAGCAGTGCTGCTTCTACACCTGTTGGAACTTAGACCTCTGGTCCAGATTTCCCTGGGAGCAAATTTGGGGCAGGGCAGGAACGCTGTGCTGGTGAAGAGCTGAGGAGAAAAGGGTGGGAACTAACTTGAACAGTGGTTCAGGACCTCTCCAAATCCTCAGAACTGGCAAATTAAAATCTAAAGAGTGTCTTCAAATGCTGCTTCTCAACTATCAACTGGTCAAGGAGACACAGACACATACACACACACAAAATTCCAAGAATCTAGGAGATCCAAACCACACAATGAATAAGTTTGAGTAATGCATCCAACAAATAGAGTATACTCACATTTTTTTCTCAAGCACACACTGAAGATTTTTTTTTTTAGAACCAGACCAGCAACATATAGAAGTTTGCAGGCTAGGGGTCAAATTGGAGCTGTAGCTTACAGCCATAGCCATAGCCACAGCCACGACAACTCAGGATCTGAGCCAGGTCTGTAACCTACACCACAGCTCATGGCAATGCTGGATCCTTAACCCACTGAGCAAGGACAGGGATTGAACCCAAGTCCTCATGGATACTAGTTGGGCTTGTTACTGCTGAGCCAAGACAGGAACTCCACACTGAAGTTTTTTTTTTTTTTTAATTATGTACTAGTACTAAATCATAAAGAAAGCCTCAAGAAATTTCATTTTATTTATTTTTGGCCATGCCTGCAGCATGTGCAAGTCCCTGTGTCAGGGATCAAACCTGAACCACAGCAGTGACAATGCCAAATCCTTAACCGCTAGGCTTCAAGGGAACTCCTCGACAAATCTTAAATAACAGATAATATACAGGCCATTGTATAGAACAACAGGCAAATAAGTTAGAAGTTAATAACAGGAGTTCCCTTCGTGGCTCAGTGGTTAACGAATCCGACTAAGAACCATGAGGTTACAGGTTTGATTCCTGGCCTTGCTCAGTGGGTTAAGGATCCGACGTTGCCATGAGCTGTGGTGTAGGTTGCAGACGCGGCTTGGATCCTGCATTGCTGTGGCTGTGGCGAAGGCCAGCGGCTACAGCTATTAGACCCCTAGCCTGGGAACTTCCATATGCCGCGGGTGCGGCTCTACATAAAGGCAAAAAGACAAAAAAAAAAAAGAAGTTAATAACAAAAAATACTTTTAAAAATCCTTGCCTATTTGAAAATTTAAAGACACACTGCTAAATAATTCAAGGGCTAAAAAAATCATAATCAAAACCTAAAATACTTAGAATTAAACATTAAGACACCATATATGAGGTGCAGCAAAAATGGTGCTTTGGGGAAAATTTATAACCATAAATAGCTACAATAAAAACTCTCAAGAGTTCCCATCGTGGCTCAGTGGTTAACGAACCTGACTAGTATCCATGAGGTTGTGGGTTCAATCCCTGGCCTCGCTCAGTGAGTTAAGGATCTGACATTGCCGTGAGCTGTGGTGTAGGTCACAGATGCAGTTTGGATCCTTCGTGGCTGTGGCTGTGGGGCAGGCTGACAACTATAGCTCCGATTTGACCCCTAGCTTGGGAACCTCCATACCCTGTGGGTACAGCCCTACAAAGACAAAAAAATAAAAAAATAAAAAAAACCTCTCAGATTAATAAGTTAAATGTCCATGTGAAGAAATTAGACAATAATAGAATAAATCTACTTTCTGTAGAAGGAAAAGAGGAAAAATAACAGGAGAGATATTAATGATTTAGAAATCAAATACACAAGAGAAAACATCAACAAAACACAAAATAGTTTTTTTGGGGGATAGTTTTTTTTGGGGGGAGAAAGGTCTAAAAATTAGGTAAACTTGACAAGAATAATCAAGAAAGAGAGAATGAAAACACAAACAGTATGAATGAAAAGGGGAGTATTATTATAAATGAAATAGAAGTTAAAAAGAATATTAATAATTTTATACCAACTTAAGAAAGATTTTTTCCATGAATTGAATAAATGTCTTTAAAATTAGCTTACCACAACTAATTCAAGAAGTTAAAAAGAAATATAAGCAGTGGCTAAAGAGTTTTCACAAAGGGAACACCAGGCCCTGATGGTTTTATAAGCAGATTCTTGTTTTATTAATCCCAGCTTTATGAAAAGGAACAGTCCTAACTTATGCTACTAGTCTATCCAGCAAGACTCTAATAAGAAAAACAAAGTAAGAACAAAACAAAACTTTGGGACGTTCCCTGGCGGCCTAGTGGATTGTCACTGCTGTGGCTCAGGTCACTGCTGTGGATTGGGTTTGATCCCTGGCCAGGGAACTTCCACATGCTGTAGGCACTGACAAAAAGACAAAAAAACAAAAACAAAAAACAAAAACAAAAAAAGAAAGAGGAAGGAAGGAAAGAAGAAAAGTTTAGGTCCATTTCACTCATGCCTATAGGTGGTATTTAAAAATTGCAAAGCAGGAGCTCCCCCTGTGGTGGAACAGGATCCACAGCATCTTGAAAGCAGCTGGGAGGCGGGTTTGATCCCTGGCCCAGCACAGGCACAGTAGGTTAGGGATCCAGCGCTGCAGCAGCTGCAGCTTAGGTCAAGACTGTGGCTGCAATCTGATCCCTGGCCCAGAGCTCCATAGGCCATGGGGGCAGCCAAAAATGACCCCCCCCCCAAAAAAAAGCAAAGCAAATCAATCCTCTAAGAAGAGAAAGCACCACAACCAAGTTGGGTTTATCTAAGGTTGTGTACAAATGGGGAAGTATTAGAAAACCTTTCAATGTAAGTCACCACTATGTGATAGCAAGTTACATTTTAGTCCTAACTCCTATTGCCCCGCTGTGGGAGCTTTATTCCTCAGTGGAGCTGAAGCACTTGCTGTGACTTGTCTATGCACTCTGATTCTCCTCTGCCCAGAAGGTTCTCTCCTAGTTCTACTTGCCCATCTGTCAAATTTTTTCTGTGAAGCTTTCCAGTTCCCTCAACCAGGAGCCTGCTCTCCTTTTCCCAAGTACCTACATTACCTTAAATACCAATCTATGTCCCCTAATGTATCTAAAGCTTTAGGTTTGAACCCTATAACCTATCTATTTAACACAGAAAAAGTCTGAAAGAGAATGGACGTGTGCACATGTATAACTGAATCACTCTGTCGTACAGCAGAAATTTATCACAACCTTGTAAATCAACTCTACTTCCATAAAACTTAAAAAGAAGAGATAACACAAGTAAAAAAAAAAAAGTTCACCAATGGGGGAAAAAAAGAGAAACACCTCCTCCAGTATTACGTCTTTACCCTTATTTTTCTCCAAAGCACTTAGCTTCCTTTTAACACACTACATATGAATTGTATTTATTGTCTGTTTCCCCTGCTCTCCCTTAGAACATAAGCTCTGCGAGGGAAGGGATTATCTGCTTTGTTAACTCCTGTTTTTGCCACCATTTAGAACAGTGTCTGGCACCACAGAGGCACTGCACCTGTCTTTGGTGAATTCATTTTAACCACTTAAATTGGTTACCTCAGATTGTAACCAGAGGCAGGTGGTCTCCAGGTATCTCTCTCCCGCACCCCCCCCCCTTTTTCGTGTGTGTGTTTTTAGGGCCGCACCTGAGGCTTATGGAAGCTCCCAGGCTAGGGGTCAAATGGGAGCTGCAGCTGCTGGCCTGCGCCACATCCACAGCAATGCAGGATCCGAGCCGCATCTGTGACCACAGCTCACGGCAATGCCGGACCCTTAACCCACTGAGTGAGGCCAGGGATCAAACCCATGTCTTCATGGATGCTAGCTGGGTTTGTTAACCACTGGGCCACAATGGGAACTCCTTCAGGTATCTCTTGAATACACAAATGTGAAGGGTAACTGAGACTGATAATCATACACTTCGCCACACCCCATGCTCTACTCCATCCCCAAAGAAGACTCTGAAATGGTATTCTTAGGGACGTTAAATTGCATCACTCTTCCAGTTGGCCAACTTCTTTTTTTTTGCTTCTTATGGCTACACCTGCGGCATATGGAAGCTCCCAGGCTAGGGGTCCAATCGGAGCTACAGCTGCTGACCTTCGCCACAGCCACAGCCACAGCCACACGGGATCCGAGCCGTGTCTGCGACCTACACCACAGCTAATGGCAATGCTGGATCCTTAACCCACTAAGCGAGGCCAGGGATTGAACCATTGTCCTCATGGATGCTAGTCAGGTTCTTAACCCACTGAGTCACGTTGGGAACTCCCACAGTTGGCCAACTTTTGAATAGAAAGATATGATAATTCTACAGAAAGCCAGGGAGAGGCACTCCTTTTGATGGCAGTCCTGGGTATCTCCATTTCACATTCTTCTCTGTCCCTCCCTGCAGTAAAAAGGAAGCTGAGCTGCCTTTTACTTGGTCGAGCCTGTGGAAGGGGATGGGAATGTGGTCACGGAGCAGGCTAACGGGATCTTGGTCTCGTCAGGAACATGGAAGAGTGGTTGAAGTCAATTCTGCTTTAGGCCTTAAGGAGGATTAAAAACATTCTCTGGTCTTCTTCAGCTTGTCTTCTTGGTACCAATCCATGTCCCACGCTGGGAGTGAGTGCCACCAATAGGTTTGTTTGAAAAGGAGCCTAGGAGTTGGCCTGTCTCTACCAAAGCCTCAAACTCAATGAGCAAGAGGAATCTTTCAGCTTCACTTTATGGTTTCTCTCACTGTATTACAAATTCCTTAAAACTTTTATGTAAACTGTGTCTGTTTTCCTGGGGAACTGATTTGGGCTTCAAGATTCTGGCCAAATTATCTCTGCCTGAGACCCTGACAGCAGGTTTAAAAGTTTGCAAGTATATTTATCTGAGAATTTAAGGAGGAAACAAACCAACGTTTAGATAAAGATAAAATAGTTAATACTTCTTACTAAAAAGGAATTTTGCTATTTTTTTGTATGAGAAATTATAGATGATATGTGACATACACTATTTAACAGAAATTTCAACTATGTTAATTATAATATATAGTTAGTTCCACAGCAACACTGGATCCAAGCTGCATCTGTGGCCTACGCCACAGCTTGCGGCAACCCCAGCTCCTTAACCCTCAGAGCAAGGCCAGGGATCAAACCCGCATCCTCATGGATACCAGTTCTTAACCCAAAGAGCCACAATGGGAACTCCCTATTCTTAAGTTTAAAATTACTGAGCTGGAGTTCCCGTCGTGGCTCAGTGGTTAACGAATTCGACTAGGAACCATGAGGTTGCAGGTTCGATCCCTGGCCTTGCTCAGTGGGTTAAGGATCCGGCATTGCCGTGAGCTGTGGTGTAGGTCGCAGACGCGGCTCGGATCCCGCGTTGCTGTGGCTGTGGCGAAGGCCGGCAGCTGCAGCTCCTGTTAGACCCCTAGCCTGGGAACCTCCATATGCCGCAGGTGTGGACCTAGATAATGCAAAAAGACCAAAATAATAATAATAATAATAATAATAATAATAATAATAATAACAATAAAATTACTGAGCTGCTGTCTTCGTCTGCTTGGGCTGTGTTTACAGACTGATCGTTTCTGTCCTCTCAAGAGGCATACATTGAAGCCTGTTAACCTCAGCATGTGATGGTATTTGGAGGCAGGGACTTTGGGAGGTAATTAGGTTTAGATGGGGTCGTGAGGGAGGGGTCCTCATGCTGGGATTAGTGCCCTTTTTAAGAAGAGATCTCTCTCTCTTACTCTCTCCATGCACAGGCAGGCACGGAGGAAAGGCCATGTGAGCATGTAGCAGGAAGGCAGGTGACTACAAGCAGGAAGTGGGCTGTCACCAGTGAGGACTGCAGGGCTCTTGGCACACACGTCTGTCCAAATCCCTGTACCAAGAGACTTGACCAAACTCTAGTATGGTTTCTAGTAGCGCAAGGCTACTAGAATGGCCCCCTGCCCCTATTAAAATGCCAGTCTGAGAAAGCTCAACCCTGCAAGAAAATTTACTATTTTGTTCTAGCCAACATCTGATGATAGGCCCCAGACCTCCCTTTCTCAGAGCATTTATTAAAAAGGGCTGACAATTGTGACTGTATCTCTTATACCTGAAAAGTTACCTTTCTCGAGGACCTGAGAGCCATTCCTTTGAAATGTACTTATCAGGAAGGACAGGGCCTCTGTTTACCAGGCTCCATGGGAGGATAACTTCCAAATATGCCAGCTAACAAGCACAGCTGGCCTAATCTCATTTGCAAGGACCAATTTTGTAGTTTTTCACTTCACTGACTCTACTGAGCCTCTCCTCTCCCCGCTCCCTCCTTCTCCTTCAAATGGCTCAAATCACCTCAGCGCAAATCAAAATGGAGCTCAGCTCTTTCCCCTGTCAGTAGTTACTGAACAAAATCTGTTTTCACTGCCTTAACTAATAGTGTCCAGCTGTATTTATCCTTGACACCAGATACTGCATATGCTGGCACCTTGTATCTTGGACTCCCCAGCCTCCAGAACCATGAGAAATAAATTCCTGTTGTTTAAGCCGCCCTGTTCATAATGGCCTGAGCACACTAAGACTGGCTGCCACAACAAAATAATACAGACTGGGTAACACACCAGGATTGGAAAGGATTTTTCATATCATCTAATATAATCTAATCATCTAATCATATCATTCTTTATCTCATTTTACATCCTATCACATTCCCTCTGTTCACTCAGATTTGCCTGAATGCTTCTAGCAGTGCTTATCTCCTCTCATGAGATGCTCAAAGAACTGAAGAACTGCAAGGGATCTTAGGAAACTGAGAGCTGGAAAAGCTAAATGACCTGACCAGCGAGATGTAGTATGGGACAAAATGCAAATTAAAACCCCAGTCCCATATGCGCTCCACCCTATGAGCTTTTTCCTCTTTTCCCATTTTATGTGAGTGAAGAAATTGGACCCTTATACACTGCTGGCGAAAATGTAAATGGTGCAGACACTGAAAAACGGTTTGGCAGATTCTCAAAAAGTTAAACACAGAGTTACTATATGACCCAGGAATTCCACTCCTAAGTATATATCCAAGAGAAATAAAAACATATCTATACAAATGCCTGTACACAAATATTCATAGCAGCATTATTTGTAATGGCCCAAAAGTGAAAATAATTTGAATTTCTATCAATGGATGAATGGATAAACAAATAAAACCGACTGTAAAATAAATAAAATTTATTTATAAATAAAATGAAATAAAATATCTAGGCTATATATATTATGTTATTCGGCAATAAAAAGTAATAAATTACTGGTGTACGCTATGATATGGATGAATCTCAAAAACATGCTAAGTGAAAGAAACCAGTAACAAAAGACTACATATTGAACGACTCCACTAATAAATGTCCTAAAGAGGCAAATCTATAGAGATAGAGAGTAAAACTGTGGCTTCAAAGGGCTAGGGGGAGTGGGGAGTAACTACTAATGGGTCTGGGTTGTGAGGGATGAAAATGTTCTAAAACTAGATCATAGGGATGGTAACGTGAGCCTGTGAACTTGTTAAAACTACTGAATTGAAACCTTTAAATTACTAAATTGGATGGCATATGAGTTCTATCTTGATAAAAGCTATTTTTAAATGAATAAACAAAGAACTAGTTATTTCCTTTAAGTAACAATAACTTTATGTAAAGGATTTAAAACATGTTCACAAGTTCTCTGACACTTCCCCCCTCAAGAGGTCCCCTCCCCTTGGACGTGGGTTGACATCTGTGATTGCCTTGACCAACAAACTATGGCAGAAGTAATGGTCTATGACTTAAGGGGCTACTTAGAAAAGGCCACGCACCATCATTAATTAAGTCCACAAATAACAAATGCTGGAGAGGATATGAAGAAAAGGCAACTCTCCTGCACTGTTGGTGGGAATGAAAATTGGTACAACCACTATGGAAAACAGTATGGAGGTAACTTAGAAAACTATACTTGGAACTACCATATGACCCAGCAATCCCACTCCTGGGCATATATCCAGACAAAACTTTCCTTGAAAAAGACGCAGGCACCTGCACGTTCATTGCAGCACTATTTGCAATAGCCAAGACACGGAAACAACCTAAATGTCCATCGACAGACGACTGGATTAACATGTGGTATATATACACAATGGAATACTACTCAGCCATAAAAAAGAACAAAATAATGCCATTTGCAGCAACATGGATGGAACTAGAGACTCTCATACTAAGTAAAGTCAGAAAGACAATTACCATGTGATTTCACTTATATCTGGCATCTAATATAGGGCACAAATGAACCTTTCCACAGAAGAGAAAATCGTGGACATGGAGAACAGACTTATGGTTGCCAAGAGTCGGTGGGGGGGACTGGGAATCTGGGGTTAATAGATGCAAACTATTGCCTTTGGAATGGATAAGCAATGGGATCTTGCTGTATAGCACTGGGAACTATGTCTAGTCATTTGCAATGGAGCATGATAATGTGAGAAAAAAGAATGTATATATGTATGTGTGACTGGGTCACCTTGCTGTGCAGTAGAAAACTGACAGAACACTAAATCAGGTATAATGAAAAAAATAAAAATCATTATAAAAAAAAAAAGAAAAGGCCATGCAGCTCCTGCTAGTCTCTCTTAGGACACTCACCCTTGGAACCCAGCCATCACGCCATGCGGCAGCCAGGGCTACGTGAAGAGGCCCCAGGCCCTCAGCCCTAGCTGAGCTCCAGGCAAAAGCCAGCATCAACTTGCCAGGCAGCTCTGTGATTAAGTCCTGTTGAAAGCAGATCTTGCGGCCCCTAGTCAAGTGGCCGCAGCTGATGCCACATAAAGCAGAGACAGAGCCCTGCTAAGCCCTACACAAACTGCAGAGTTGTGAGCAGAATAAGTACTTGCCATTATTCCATGCCATTAAGTTTTGGGGTGGTTTGGTATGTAGCAGTGGATAACTAGAATACCTTAGGTACTTAAAGGGCTAAAAACATCATCCAGCCCCCTACTCAATGCAGACATTTCTTTCTATCAGGTCGCCATCCAACCTCTGTCTGAATGTTTTGAATAACATGGAGATCGGTTCTTCACATAGCCACTCCTTCCACTAATAAACAACTCTGGGAGTTATGATTTGCCTTATAGTAAGACTAGTTTTGTCCTGCCCAACCTCTGGTCCAAGTTCTGTCCTCAGAGGTGACCATTACTGTCTTAATCCCTCTTCCTCAGGACAAGCCTATACCTCATTAAATAGTAGAGAAAACACTACAGGTTTCATTTTATTTTTCAACTTTTTTCATTTTCTGACCACGCCCACAGTGTGTGGATGTTCCTGGGGCCAGGGATCAAACCCACACCACAGCAGTGACGGAGCCACAGCAGTGACAATGCCAGATCCTTAACCACTAAGCCACCAAGGAACTCCTACCAGGTTTCATTTTATAGCCGAGGAACCTGAATGGATACAAGATGTGTTGTCCATATGCAGAAACACAATTTTCATACCAATGCCATCATTTCTTTTTTCTTTTTTTGGCTTTTTAGGGCTGCATCCGTGGCATATGGAGGTTCCCAGGCTAGGGGTCTAATTGGAACTACAGCCACCGGCCTACGCCACAGCCACAGCAACGCGGGATCTAAGCCGTGTCTGCAACCTACACCACAGCTCACGGCAATGAGCAAGGCCTGGGATCGAACCCGCAACCTCATGGATACTAGTTGGGTTCATTAACCACTGAGCCACGATGGGAACTCTTATGCCATCATTTCTATCATCTAGGTAGAGTGTTGGTATGAATCATTAGAAAATGAAAGCTACTTTTCTGTACTACTCACCTTCCTTTTGTACTTAAATATTTCCTGTTTTAACTCAAAAAAGCCAGTCAGCTCTTACGATTTTGAGTCTTCCTTGGTGTGTGAGTACATATATACATATATTGAATAGTTTGCCTAGTTATGGGAGGCAACACACAATAACAAGGACAAAAGCATCTCCTTCCAAATGATTTAAACACAGATCTCACAATCCAAAAATACTTCTCATCATGTTAATGTAGTGATTGTACAGTAAGCGTTTTTCTTTTTCGAAGTCAGCAAAAGAAAATGAGCTTCTTACACTGTTGATTACAGTATATCAGTTGTCATGACAACACTTAGTCCCCAAACATTCTTTCTAATTGAGACAATTTCTCCTAGCTTCAGTCCCCTAAGACTGACCCAATTACACAACTCAAAACCCAAAACCCAGAGGATGCCTCTCAATAAAGATTCTCTTGTTACACAACCTAAGGAAAAATTTAAACAGCACTTTTCCAAGTTGCAAGGAAACTTTTCAGGCAATGCACTTTGTTTTTACAGTTAAGGCTTACAGTTGAAGGGTAACTGCCTGATTTAACTTTAAAATTGTTTATGTTATACTCCATGATAACATTACAGAGACCTAAATTTTTAACACGAACCATTCTGTTAGTGTACATCCAACATATCTCATTTATGTTCTCTGGACTGTATTTGCAATCTCTTCTTTTTAAGGAACAAGTAAAATCTTCTAGGAGCAACCAGACCATGCTAAACTCAGTAAAAGTATTACTGGACTGATACAGAACATTTGCACTCTAGCCATATCAACCTCATGAGAGGTAAGGGGCTAGAAAGAAAAATCTTTAAAGTCACTAGCAGGCTATCATAAATTAGAAGTACCCTAGAGTGAATTCCTAGTAATTCCAAAAAGAAAAAGTTCTAAAAAGAAAAAGCAATGATGGGAAATGTCTCATTTATCTCCAGTGGAAACAAAATATCTCCATTGTCTCACAGTGTATCTCTAATAGTCCAAAAGATTTTTTTTTTTTTTTGCCTTTTGTCATTTTAGGGCTGCACCTGCGGCATGTGGAGGTTCCCAGGCTAGGGGTCTAACAGGAGCTGTAGCCGCCGGCCTACGCCGCAGCCACAGCAACGCAGGATCCAAGCCGCGTCTGCAACCTACACCACAGCTCACAACAACGCCGGATCTTTAACCCACTGAGCAAGGCCAGGGATCCAACCCGCAACCTCATGGTTCCTAGTCGGATTCGTTAACCACTGCACCACAACAGGAACTCCCCAAAAGATTTTTAAAAGGGGTTGTTTTCCGAATATAATGTTTATTGGAGTTCCTGTCGTGGCTCAGCTGTTTACAAACCCGACTAGCATCCATGAGGATGCTGGTTCGATCCCAGGCATCACTCAATGGGTTAAGGATCCAGTGTTGCCGTGAGCTGTGGTGTAGGTAGCAGAAGCAGCTCGGATCTGGCGTTGCTGTGGCTGTGACATAGGCCAGCGGCCACAGATCCGACTGGACCCCTACCCTGGGAACCTCCATATGCCGTGGGTGTGGCCCTAAAAAGACAAAAAAAAAAAAAAAAAACCCAAAAGTCAGAATGTAATGCTTATTTAGTTAGAAAAATTTTGGTAGCTAGGTTGATCAAGATTTTATGATACACATCTCAGAAGCATGAGCTTATTTTATATACCCAGTAATATCTCTTACACCCCTACAACTATAGTACCTAGTCGTGTTCCCAAAAAGTGTTCCCTGTAAGCTTAAAACAATGTCTACATTTGGAAGTTTACTATACCCTCATTTGGGAGAAAAAGGTTAGATGTTGGTCTCCACTATTCTATTTTTCAGTGTTTACTTAGCCGAAGAGCAAAAGAAAAAAAAAATCACAGAACACATCATTTATCTAAAAGGAGAAAGACTGATATATGAGATTCCAATCAACAGAAAAATTGTTAATAAAGGCAACTGTAAGACAATTTATTATGAAGCAATCAGTCAGAGGGCAAGCAAGCTACTCTAAATAAAAGCACTTTAGTTTTGGCGTTCCCTTGTGGCACAGCAGGTTAAGGATTCCGCATTGTCACTGCAGTGGCTTGGGTAGCTACTGTGGCACAGGTTCGATCCCTGGCCTGGGAAGTTCTGCATGCCATGGGCGTGGCCAAAACAAACAAACAAACAAACCCTAAGGCCGAGGAAATGAATCTTTTAAAAACTGTCCACCAAATAACTTTAAATAATAGATGCAATCTTTTTATAGGACAGAAAGTACAGTACTTTCCACTCCTACGTTACAAAATGCTGCTGCTGCTATCAGAAGTTCCCTTGTG
>PVHT020000193.1:3141895-3169591 GCA_004024745.2 Catagonus wagneri
CCTGGGAAGTTCTGCATGCCATGGGCGTGGCCAAAACAAACAAACAAACAAACCCTAAGGCCGAGGAAATGAATCTTTTAAAAACTGTCCACCAAATAACTTTAAATAATAGATGCAATCTTTTTATAGGACAGAAAGTACAGTACTTTCCACTCCTACGTTACAAAATGCTGCTGCTGCTATCAGAAGTTCCCTTGTGGCATGGTTGGTTAGGATCCCACATTGCCGCAACTGCGGGTCAGGTTCAATACCTGGCCTGGGAACTCCCACATGCCACAGGAGCGGCAAAATAAATAAATGGATAAATAAATAAATAAGTAAAATGCCGCTATCAAGTATGGATAAGAGAAAATAAAAAAAGACCCGGGAACCCTGTGAAAGAGGCAGAAGGATGGGGCCAAGAAGTCTGTAAAAAGTATCCAATTTCTTAAATCTAACACTTGGAGAACTGAATTTACATGATTAAAGTCTGCTGGGGATTGGAATTCATGCAGGATGATCTATGAAATCAAAACTTTAATAAGAAATCTACCATAAAGAATTTCTAGATAAAGATAGGTTGCATTAAGCAGGAGTTAACTGTTCATAACACTCACTTAAAATCTTTTCTCATTTTGTTTGGAAGAGAAAAATAATTGATAAATCTGTCAAATGGAGAACTATGTAGAAAGAGGAAGCATTATGAAATTTGTGACTAAGTGTGTTTTGTGTAAGACCAGTGGACGTGCTCAAAGCTTGTTCGTTTCTGGCTATATAGAAAAGTAAAAACAAGAGCATTTTCATTCATTAAAACAACAGTAAAATATCGCCTGGCTTATGCTGGTTATTTTCACCTTACAGTCTAAACACACATTCCAAGGCTGATTCGATTTTCCTTATTCCTTTCGGGTAACTGGAAGAGGAGGGAAAGCAAAGCTGTATGTCAAACGGTCCACTTCGTCCTTGAGAAAATTCAGCAGCGGAATCTATCAGGAGGCACCAAAGAGATTTACTGGCTAGTGCAGACAAAAGAGAAAACAGCCACAGAAAGAAAGAACATAAGCCGCGAAAGAGATGCGAATCAGTCCCATGTGTAACTCGAGGACTGCACAAAACCCCGCTGGGCGCTGCTGGTGAAACGAGCAGATGTGAGATTTAGGGCATTGCCGGGTTTCCTTTCCCTCCCTCGGGTCCATCCCCGGACCGACGGCCAAGATGCAGAGAGGAGGGAAAGCCCGCAGGGTCCATCAACCCGGACAATGAGCTCTAGGCCCCCCTCCAGCGCTGCACAGCCCTCCGTGGCGCCCTCTCTAGCGCTCAATTTCACGGCTCCCCAAAAAGTCATTCACTGCGACTTCAACTACTCGCGGGAGAGAGCGCGCGTGCGGGAGCAGCAGCTGCTGGGTCAGCCCCCTTGGCGCTGCCGGACAGCGGGGGACCCTCGCCAAGAGGCTCGGGAAGACTGAGACCAGCATCTAAGGGACTTAGGTTACCTTTTCGCGCTGATCCCAGCTGTACTGCTTCGGCCGCACCTCCTCGCCCTCAGGCTGCGACTCCTTCTCAATCTTCCGCCTCTTGGAGAAGAAGCAGCCCATGGTCCCGGCCCGCGGGGTCTCACTGGCCGCTCCTCCTAGCCTGCCCACTAGCTCAGGTACCTCCCGTAGTTGCAGCCTGAGCTCCGGGCGCCCGGGCACCGCAGCTCTCCCGACACCACCCCGCAAAACCACCCAGCCTCCAGCAGCCTAGCTTCGCCCGCCAGGCCCAACACCCCTTCTCTTTTTCCTTTCAGTCGCCCTGACGACCCACCGCAGCCAATGACCACTCAGCGCCCGGGGAGCCAATCAAAGTCCCGAGAGCAGCTGCGCTGCCTATGAAGAGAGGTCGACAAATGCACACAACCAATCTACACCCGGCTCCTGCGCCAGCCCCCAGGGGCGGGCTCAGCCGGCTCCGGCCCACGCATGGCCGACCCCGCCCCCAGCCCTGCCCCGCCGCTCCTAGGACTCAGCCGGGCCGCCCCGCTGCAGGGAGTGCCGTCTTGGCAGGCAGGTTTTTTGACCCTTGCGTCTCAGTTTCCAAGTTCTAGATGCAGCAGCGCTCCCGCGTCCAGTCTCCAGGAGACTTCAGTTTTGTGATGCAATTGCTGAGGGAACAGAAATTCCTGCTGACGCAAGAAGAACCCTGAAATTCGCATTTCTCACTCCCCATCACCCGTTCCCCGCCCCCGCGTCTTCTGGCCCGCGTCACCCCCCTCCCCACCTCGAGGAAATTTCCCCAACCACTTTCCCTACCTTCCTTGCCCTCTCTTCTGTACTTCCTTAGAACTTGCACGCATCACTCTAAAATTGAACGAGAACTTAGTGAACTCATTATTTGTGTATCGTCTACCTATTGGAACTGTGAATTTCTTGACATCAAAAGGCCTGTCTTCTTTTTTTTTTAATCCCCCAAGTCTGGCTCAATTTCTCACTAGGTGCTCAATAAAACGTTTGTTGAATGAATGTTTGCAAACTAATGAAGGAAACATTTACAGTTTTTCCCTATTCCTTCCCAAAGAAAGTGACTAGAGTGTGTGTGGTGGGGGGAATGAAAGGGGAGGAACGGTAAAAGGGTTTTCCTCATGGAGTTTATTGCCTAGTGGAGGAAAAAAGCATTGCCATATAAAATATCAAATCTGTTCTCAGCAAATGGTATAGGGTTTGAAGATTTTTTTTTTTTTTTAGGGCAGTACCCACGGCATATGGAGGTTCCCAGGCTAGGGGTCACGGGAATGCTGGATCGTAAACCCACTGAGCGAGGCCAGGGATCGAACCCGCAACCTCATGGTTCCTAGTTGGATTCGTTAACAGTGTGCCACGATGGGAACTCTGAGTTTGAAGATTTTTAAAAAATATATATTAAATGTTAACATTTGCTGTACTCGGATTGAGATTTACACATATATTGCTTGTGTAATAGAAAAGGTAAGTTGTTGGTTTAATTCTCTGAACACAGTATTTTGGCATTTGACAGAACATCAAATGCAGATTAGTTTAGGCTCAAATTTGGTTATTTTTCTACTTTCTCACACTTATTCACTGGTGTATATCTTAAATGAGCCTCTGACTTAACTTGAGCATTAAGAATGTTCCCTTTTTCACTTCCTGCCTTTCATTGCACAATCAGGAAGAAAAGTGCATGTGCCCAAGTATTAGAAATTACTGTAAATTTGAGTTCCAGATCTTAGGCAATAGATGTTTTACCTAGTGCACCCTTTTTCTTCTTCACAGTGAGATGAGAGAGTCTATGTGAGGATGTTCTGGATAAGACCCTTAGATGTTTTTTATTCACAGAAGGCTAAAATTGTGATAACCACATAGTATAGTGGAGGAATGCACAGGTCCACAGAGGTGAAGGGACTAATCCGTCATCACAATGAAAGTGGTTGGGCAGGGTCTAGAAAAACCAGAGCCTGTGTTGTCCAGTGCTCCCTCCTCCCAAATGTGTTCCTCTCTTTTTTTGTCTTTTTGCCTTTTCTAGAGCCGCACCCACAGCATATGGAGGTTCCCAAGCTAGGGGTCTAATCGGAGCTGTAGCCGCCGGCCTACACCACAGCCACAGCAACGCAGGATCCGAGCTGTGTCTGCGACCTACACCACAGCTCACTGGCAACGCTGGATCCTTAACCCACTGAGCAAGGCCAGGGATCGAACCCTCAACCTCGTGGTTCCTAGTCAGATTTGTTAACCCCTGAGCCACGACGGAAACTCCCCAAATGTGTTCCTTTCTGATTCGTCTGAAAGAAAGAAGTAGAGAAGTATCTGCTTGGGACACAGGTTCAATCCCTGGCCCAGCATAGTGGGTTAAAGGTTCTGGCGTTGTCACAGCAGCAGTTGTGGCTTGGATCTGATCCCTGGCCTGGGAATTCCACATGCATCAGGGCAGCCAAAAAAGAAAAAAAAAAGTGTCTACTTAAGGCTTTCTGATGCTTATGGGAGCTGGGTCCCACAGTGATGCTGTTCCTCTTACTGAACAAACAACAGAACTAATTTTAGAGAAACAATCCCTAAAACTAGTATAGTTTTGAAGTATTCATTAATAAGAAACTTAAACCTAAAACAAAATCTTTATCCAATAGTGATCTTTTCAAGGACCCTTAAACAAAAGTGAAGATAAGGTCCCCTTTCTGTTAAATCTCATCCCACCATCACCCAGACCAGAAATAAAGGAAAATTAAATTAAAATAGTTAATAATAATAATAATTTAGGAAGTTTGCTTGAGGCATAGCAGGTTAAGGATCCGGCATTGCCACCACTGTGGCGCAGCAGCCCGCAACTGAGGTGCGGGTTTGATTCCTGGCCCAGGAACTTCCACATGGCACAGCCGAAAAAGAATAATTATTATTTAATAATTAAATTATTTGAACTGGGGCATGTCCAAAGCCAATGAACAGATAGTACTAGAGCTTTCTTAGGCTCTTTCTTTCTCTTACTTTTTCTTTTCTCCCCCCCTTCCCCGCCCCTGCCAACGGATTCTCATCACTTCTTTCCGCAAACCAGCTCTTTACTTACTCGTTAGCATACACATAGCTGAGAAAAGTCATGCTTCCCCCCTCATTCCTCATGGCCTTTCGATCCAAGTGTATGCTACAATCTCTTTATATCAGTTTAGATTCTCAAGGGAGATAACCAGATAAGTTGCTCGTCAATCAATAATAGAATGGTTACGCACTGGTCACATATACACCCCTGGCCTAATTGCTGCAGCTGCAAGGACAAGTTCTATATTGCAAACATGAGTGGGGGTCAAGTCCTAAAATGGGCACACGTGCTGGCAGTCCTAACTCCACAGAGTCCAGACAGAAATTGGTCACTCCTTCTGCCTGTGGTCCTCCTGCTACTTGTATTTTTGTGGTTTCTTTTCTATAGAAAGCTGCCCTTCATGTTCAGCTGAATAGATGTATGTTCATCTATGTTAAAAATTTGGGTTGTGGGTTTGCACCCGGCCACAGGCTTCAGCTATGGTCTATGTCCCCATGTGTCTTGACCACAGAAGTGACATAGTTACCTCTCAGAAGACAGCTCTGAAAACAGATATCTTTACAGCAGGAATAAGCCAGTTACTCCAGCAACAATGGCTGGAAAACCCCTTTTTCTCTCTCTGGCCAAGCCTATGGCCAAGGATCGAACCCACACCACAGCTGCGACCCAAGCCGCAGCAGTGGCAATACCAGATCCTTAACCCATTGAGCCACCAGGGAACTCCAAAAACTCGCTTTTCTTGAATTGATCTGATACATGCTTGCTCACTCTGCACTCACCTATGGAAACACTTTACAAGTGAGGGAGAAAGGAGAAGAGCTGTTCCATTATCAATTGCTGCTTAACAAACTTAATGGCTTAAACAATGATTTTTACTTTCCTTTGAATCTGCGATTTAGGTAGGGCTCAGTGGGGACAGATCAACTGTGCTCCATGCTGCACCCAGAGCCTCAGCTGAGATGACTCAAATGGCTGGGGGGCTGGCAGGAATCATTCTACTTGAAATCTCACACCCTCTCAATGCGATCTCTCCAGCAAGGTGACCTTAAGGTAGTCAGATTTCATACATCATGCTGAAGACTCCAGGAATAAGTGTTCCTTGCGACTAAGACAGACCACAGTAAGGCCCCTTGTGGTGTAACTTCGGAAATCACATATCACTCGGGGCTGGCCCTGGCTCACTAAGGTAGGGGACTAAACAAACAAATGAATACTGGCTGGCTACCATAATGAGAGTCAATTCTGCCAATAGTATTACATATATACTGAAAAAGAGAATTGGGAAGTTTAAAAAATGTACAAGTAAGAACAACCTAAATGCCCATCGACAGGAGTGGGTGGGGAAGATGTGGTACATACACACAATGGAATATTACTCAGCCATTAAAAGGAACGAATTACCAACATTTATAGCAACACGGATGGACCTAGAAATTATCATGCGAAGTGAAACCAGTCAGACAATTAGACAGCAACACCCAATGCTACCACTTACATGTGGAAACTAAAAAGACACAATGAACTTCTTTGCAGAACAGACAATGACTCACAGACTTTGGAAAACCTTGGTTTTTCAAATAAGACAATCTGGGGGGTGGGGGGATGCACTGTGGGTTTGGGACACAAAATCTGTCAAATTGACTTGTGATGATTTATGTACACCTATAATTGAAATAAAATCCATTAAGTTAAAAAAATGTACAAGTGGGAGTTCCCATCTTGGCTCAGGGGAAACGAATCTAACTAGTATCCATGAGGACTCAGGTTCAATCCTTGGCTTCGCTCAGTGGGTTAAGGATCTGGTGTTGCCATGAGCTGTGGTGTAGGTCGCAGACTCGGCTCAGATCTGGCGTTGCTGTTGCTGTGGCGTAGGCCAACAGCTATAGTTACAATTCCGCCTCTAGCCAGAAGACCACCATACACTGCAGGTGTGGCCCTAAAAAGACAAAAAAAGTACAATCAGGCAAGCTGTTTTTTTTTTTTTTGTCTTTTTGCCTTATCTAGGGCCGTACCCACAGCATATGGAGGTTCCCAGGCTAGGGGTCTAACAGGAGCTGTAGCCGCCAACCTTCGCCACAGCCACAGCCACAGCCACAGCAATGCTGGATCCGAGCTGCGTCTGCAACCTACACCACAGCTCATGGCAACACCAGATCCTTAACCCACTGATCAAGGCCAGGGATCGAACCCGCAACCTCATGGTTCCTAGTCGGATTTGTTAACCACTGCGCCACGATGGGAACTCTGGGTAACTTTTTTTTTTCTTAGATTTTTGAACCAACATCTCTTCTCACACTTAATTTTAGGTAGTTCTTATCAATTTTCTTTCACTCACGTATTAAGCAGTTCTTTTTTTTTTTTTTTTTTTTTTTTTTTTTTTTGCTTTTTAGGGCCGCACCTGCAGCATATGGAAGTTCCCAGGCTAAGGGTTGAATCAAAGCTGCAGTTGCCAACCTACACCATAGCCACAGCAATGCCAGATCTGAGCCGCATCTACCTACGCCACAGTTTGTGGCAATGCCAGATCCTTAACGCACTGAGTGAGGCCAGGGATGGAACCCACATCCCCATGGATACTAGTTGGGTTCTTAATCCACTAAGCTACAATGGGAACTCTCTTAATTATTTTTAAAAGCATTAAAATTGAGTGAAATTAGGTTATAAAGACTATATTTTTTTTACTACTCTTAGCATAGGGTCTCTCGTTCACTGTTGTTGCCAAAAGTCTTAATGTAAGCCAAGCAAAAAATATTTGGAAGGTTGTGCAGAAAAGGAATAACAGAGGAGACAGACTTCTAATGCAGATGGAGGTGGGGAGTGTGGAAAAATCAAGAAAGGCATCTCAGAAGTGAATGGTTTTAGCAGCATAAAATAAAAATCATTCCGGTAACTTTTTACAGAAAAGCAGTGCCAATGGAAACTATTTTAAAAAATAGCTTCTGGACTAAAAAAAAAAAAAATCATCTTCTAATGGAATTTCCATTTTCCAAACACCACTCATTTCAATACTTTTCAAGAAAGGGACAAACTGTGATAAAACTAAAACCATAGAGCTAATCAGAGCGTGCTGGTTAATGACCCTTTTTTTTTTTTTTGGCCACGCCTGCAGCAGGCAGAAGATACCAGGCTAGTGATCAAACCTGTGCCACAGCAGTGATAATACTGGATCCTTAACCCACTGAGCCACTGGGGAACTCCCTTGCAGCAGCATTTGTTTTTATCTTTGGGATTTTATTAATAAAAGAGCTACTTCCCATTTCACCCAAGCTAAATAAGTGATTATATTTCCTAGTTTCCTCTATCATGTAAACCAAAAATAAGCTTTCAATCTGACATTGAGAAGATCCCAACCCATATTATTGCTATTCATTGGTATAGCATGCAATTCCAAAATAATGAAAAAGAAAGATTTGGGCAAGAGAACTGATGCCACAAGGCAAAGTTTTAGTAAAGAGACATTTAATAACATTTCCTAAACTTCCAAGAAAGAATAGTTAATAGCCTATGGATGGCCGACACCTAAGCTGGCTTGAAAGTTCCTGGGACCTTTAAGAGTAGGATTTCTTGGAGTTCCTATAGTGACTCAGCAGGTTTAGAACCCAACTAGTATCCACGAGGATGCGGATTGGCTCCCTGGCCTCTCTCAGTGGGTTAAGGATCTGGCGTTGCCACAAGCTCTGGCGTAGGTGGATGCAGCTGGGAGCTGGCGTTGCTATGGCTGTGGTGTAGGCCAGCAGCTATAGCTCCAATCTGACCCCTAGCCTGGGAATTTCCATATGCCACTGGTGCGATCCTAAACAGAAAAAAAAAAAAAATAGGATTTTCTTCCCTACTAACTCTTCTCCCCATCCCCAGTTCCTAACAAAAATAAACAAAAGTCAGAGCTCATTCTAGACAAAATCTTCCCTAAGAGCTGCTCTGCTAGGTTTTGTACAATTCCCATATTCTAACCTCCTCACCACAAACAGCCAGCTGTAAGACAGGGAGGAAAACATCTCTTTAGCACCTCCTTCAATCATTCATTAATTCTCATGGTGCTAAGACCGGCATCTAGGAGTTCCTGCTGTGGCACAGTAGGTTAAGGATCTGACTGCAGGAGTTCCCATTGCGGCTCAGTGGTAACAAACCCAACTATTTCAGGTTTGATCCCTGGCCTTCCTGCTCAGTGTGTTAAGGGTCTGGTGTTGCCGTGCGCTGTGGTGTAGTTTGTAGATACAGCTCAGATCCTGCATTTCTGTGGCTATGGTGTAGGCTGCCAGCTGCAGCTGCGGTTCGACCCCTAGCCTGGGACCCTCCATGTGCTGCCTGTGCGGCCCTAAAAAGCACAAAAAAAAAAAAGGAAAAGAAAAGAATCTCACTGTATCTGCATCAGCTTGGGTTGCAGCTGCAGCCTGGATTCAATCCCTGACCCGGAAGTTCCATATGCCTTGGGTGTGTCCATTAAAACAAAACAAAACAAAAAAAATGGCATTGAATCAACAACAGTTCACTCTAAGAGAGAAATCCAGGATTTGTAAGATTTGCAGGTTGTACAATTTAGGTTGGGCCCTTTCTAAGAAAAATAATACAAATTATGAATACAAAATTGCTAGGGCCCCTCCTGGGGTGTGTATAGGACCTGTGCAAGTGGAAGGCTCTAAAGTTTCTGTTCCGTTTGCTAGACTATAAGCCATTTGTCCAAAAGTATTAGGGATATTACTTCTTGGGGAGCCAGAATCTAAATTCACACATACTACATATTTTTCATATATTAATTGGCTTCAGAATGTATACAGCATGTTATGCTGATGTGGGACTCCGAAGACCACATTTTCTTGGCAATGCTGCAGATCTGCCACAGCTTATGAAAAACCCCAATGGGAACAGAGAAACCCATAGGTGCAGGCTGCTGAAAGGCAATCAGAAATCAGCTACTGGTGTCAGAAATACAAAGAACAAAATTCTTCATGCAAATTTACTGACCAGTTAACATTCCACAGAGACAACTAGGTAACCAGACATTCAGATGACCAGAGGTGCAAATTTAGTCAACCTCTTTTTAAAAACTTCCTTATGAGAAAGATAAGTTGGGATCTCAAAATTTATATGCTGGCCTGGTATTTCAATTTTAAGTGAGTCTGACTGCAAATTTTTCTTTTTCTCAACCTCTTTAGAAAATTGGTGCTTATACTTCTTGTTAAGACTGTATGTTCTTATCGGACCTGTCGTATCATTATTATTCATTCTTCCTTGCTGGCAGAAATAAACTCAATTCCTACATCTCTTGTCCAGATTTTATTTTAATAATGACAACATTCTATTTTGTAGTTTCTTACTCTACTCCCTCCCAGTTGACAATCTTTGCATAATTTTCAAAATATTAAAAACGTAGCTTCTAGACAAATTGACAGTGAGCCAGCATGAAATATTGATTTAATTCATTAATGAGGAAGCCAAAAGGTCAACAAGCTGATTCAAAGAGGATATGAAAGGTGAGGCTTCATATAGTCAATGAAGAAAAAGGAATGTTGAAGTAAGATTGCTACCATGGATACAAAACTGGTTAATGTCCTGAGGGGCAATAAAACCATAAACTTTGAGATCTTTTCTACTGAGCAGAAAAGAAAATCATCACACTGTAAGTTAACCTCTAACTTTACAGACATAAAATATCTGAGTCCTGGAGTTCCCTGGTAGCCTAGCGGTTAAGGACTCAGCGTTGTCACTGCTGTGACATGGGTTAAATCCCTGGCTTGGGAACTTCTGCAAGCCGAGGGCTTGGCCAAAAAAAAAAAAAAAATCTGAGTCCTAATCGATAGTAAATTGTATGTCAAGCAAAAGTCACTCCCTTACAGAGTTAGCTGAACCTTATTGAGCTTGTTGCACAATATTCTAGAATAGCATTAAAAGGCCACGTAGGAGTTCTCTTTGTGACTCAGCAGTTAATGAACCCAACTAGGATCCATGAGGATGCAGGTTCCATCCCTGGCCTCGCTCAGTGGGTTAAGGATCCAGCATTGACATGAGCTGTGGTGTGGTTCGCTGACACAGCTTGGATCCCGTGTTGCTGTGGCTGTGGTGTAGGCCGGCAGCTGCAGCTCCGATTTGACCGCTAGCCTGGAAACTTCCATATGCCGCGGGTACGGCCCTAAAAAGCAAAATAATAATAATAATAATAATAATAATAATAATAATAATTAATTATTTTAAAAAGGTCATGCAATTATCTTGCTTGTTTCTACATTCTCAACATACCCAAAGAAGAGAAACAACAATTTGGCATCAGTGTGCCCCTCAAGAATTTTGGTCTGGAGTTTGAAGCCTTGTAGTTTCTCTTCTTAGTGTTTCAGAGTTGTAAAAAAAAATGTTACTTCACCATTTGTTCTAATCTCTTAGTCTAAGAGTGTTCTGCCAAATTAGCCAAACAGAACAAATAGGACAATTAATCTTAGGCCATGTTATGGGCCAAATTGTGTCCCCTTAAAGTTCATGTGAAGTGCTAACCCCCAGTACCACAGAATGTGACCTTATTTGAAGACAGGCTTTTCACAGAGGTCATCGAGTTAAAGTGAGGTCATTAGGGTGGGCCCTAATCCAGTATGAACTGTGTCCTAATTAGAAGGGGACATTTGGGAGTTGCCGTCATGGCGCAGCAGAAACGAATCTGACTAAAAACCATGAGTTGGTGGGTTCGATCCCTGGCCTCACTCAGTGGCTTAAGGATCCGGTGTTGCTGTGAGCTGTTGCAGATGCAGCTTAGATCCCATGTTGCTGTGGCTGTGGCACAGGCTGGCAGCTGTAGCTCCGATTGGACCCCTAGCCTGGGAACCTCTACATGCCGCGGGTGTGGCCCTAAAATGACAAAAAGAGAAAAAAAAGGGGGGGGGAATTTGGAATACAGACATGCACAGAGGGGAGGTCACATGAAGAGACACGGAAAGAAGACAGTCACCTGCCAGCCAAGGAGAGAGGCCTGGACGGAGCCTTCCCTTGCAAAGAACCAAAGCTGCAGACACCTTGATTTGGGACTTCCAGCCTCTAGAACTGTGAGACAATGAATTTCTGCTGTTCAAGCTCCACCCCCCCCATCTGTGGTATTTTATTACAGCAGCCCTAGCAAACTGATACAGACTCTACGTGGGGGTTTCTTTTCTGCAGTCACGTGGAATATGATATCATTTTGTCCAGGCTTACAGTCAAAATGCAACATTTTCCCATATGAACGGTTTAGAACACTGTTATCGACAGAGGAAGCATCACAGGAGTTTTTAGACTGGTCTACTGGGTTTAAAGAATTTCCCAGGATTTCCCATCGTGGCTCAGCAGAAACGAATCCAGCTAGGAACCATGAGGTTGCGGGTTCGATCCCTGGCCTTGCTCAGTGGGTTAAGGATCTGGCATTGCCATGAGCTGTGGTGAAGGTCGCAGACGTGGCTCAGATCTGGTGTTGCTGTGGCTGTGGTGTAGGCCAGCGGCTGCAGCTCTGATTTGACCCCTAGCCTGGGAACCTCCATATGCCATAGCATTTACGGACACTAGTCGAGCTTGTTACCAGCAAGTCACAAGGGGAACTCCAGCATCTAAAAGTCTTGACAGAATGCCTCCGATCCTTCTGGAACGTGAAAACATGGGAGGCTTGTGAGATGCTGCTGGGAAGACATTTTCCACTCACCTCTCTCTCTTCCCTGAGAGATATCAGCCTGGGAAGCTGTCATACAACAGTTTCCTTTCTTGTGGAAACATATTTGACATATTATATCATGTAAATTGATCACATCGACATGCTAACCTGATGTATTTACATATTGTAATATGCTTATCACTGTAGCGCTAACTAGCATTTCTATCCCCTTTTTTAACAATTTGTTTTATTATAGTTGATTTATAATGTTCTGTCAATTTCTGCTGTGCAGTAGAGTGACCCAGTCATACATATATATAACATTCTTTTTTCGTATTATTTCTATCATGTTCTATCCCAAGTGATTGCATATAGTTCCCTGTGCTATACAGTAGGACCTCATTGCTTACATTACTTATTTCTTTTTAGTGGTTGAAATAATTAAGTTCTAGTCTCTTAGCAAGAGACTAGATGATTATGAATCATATTATTCCGTATATTCACTATACTGTGCATTAGATCTCTAGGACACATTTGCTTCTCGTTGCAAGTTTATATCACTGTTTGTAACATCTCTCCTATCTCCAACTCTCATCCCTTGGTAATCACCATTTTACTCTCTGTTTTTTGTTTGGTTTTTGGCTGCGGCATGCAGTGGCTTGATGTGAGATCTCAGTTCCGAGACCAGGGATCGAACCCGGGCTTTAGTGGTGAAAGCACTGAGTCCTAGCCACTAGACTACCAGGGAACTCCCAAGTTCAGCTTTTTTTAGATTCCACGTATAAATGATACCATACAATATTCGTCTTTCTCTGACTTACTCAGCCTAACGTCCTCAACGTCCAACCAAGTTGTGGAAACAAGTGCCCATCAAGAGATGAAGATGTGAGATAAACACACACACACACACACACACACACACGCATGCACACACGCGCAATGGAATATTACTCAGCCATGAGAAAGCAGGACATCCTTGCATTTGGGATAACATAGTTTCTTATCACCTCCTGGGTTTTTATGGGCAAGAGGCTTTCTTTCTTGCCCCCTTAGGGCACAGCTGCAGGCAATGAAACCACTTCGCTGCAGTCCAGAACAGGCTCTTCAGAAACAAGGTGTCCTATCATTTGTGCTGTAGTCATTTCGCCCCTTTTGTTTCACTGCTGCCTGTTCAAGGGCCATTTGGAGCCAGCACCTTGAACTGCCCCTTCTCCTTTCCTTCTCTTTGTGATTAGTAAACTGAATCTGAAAAGCGTCTGTTAATTCTTTACCAATAGAATCTGTCAGGTCTGGCTTTACCTTGTGCTTGACACATATTTCACCTGCTACCCAACCAGATATGAAGGCCAAGGTGTTGGGGGAAGAGAGGATGCAGAAAATGTTTACCTAGAACAAATCGGAGTGTACCTTCCAATTCCCAGAATCACAGCACCCTCATTTTCTTTCCCAAATTCCCACTCACATTCCTTTAATATTTTCATATAGGTGACATTTGATTAAAATGAGCATCAAGTAAATGGGTACAATCATGGAAATGCAATGAACTATTATTAACTGTCGAAAACACTGTAATTTCCCCCCAGTCATGAAAATATGAAGATTAAAACAATATTAAATTAGCAAAGTCACCTTCCTGGAAAGCAAATTGGCAATATGTAAAAAGAGCTTTTAAAATGTCTCTTCCCTTTGATCCAGTAACTTCTAAGAATCTGATTTGAGGAAATACCAGAAATGGGGATAAAGATCTATGAGCAAATACTTTTATTGTGATATTTTTAATACTAATTGAACATGGATCCATTATTCATTAACTTGAGATCACTGGGAATACGGACACAGCCATTTTATGGAATATTATGTAGGCATTCAAAATTATCTCGTGGCACAGCAGGTTAAGGATCTGGCTGCTGCTCTCATCAAGAAGTCGGTAACAGGTAGAGTTCCCATTGTGGCCCAGTGGGTTAAGAACTGGATTAGTATCCATGAGGATGTGGGTTCGATCCCAGGTCTCACTCAGTGGATTAGGGATGTGGCGTTGCTGTGGCTGTGGCCTTAGGCCAGCGGCTATAGTTCCAATTCGACCCCTAGCCAGGGAACTTCCATATGCCGCTGTTGAGGCCCTAAAAAATAGAAAAAAAAATTAAAAAGAAGGAGCTAACAGTAGACTTCTGACATCCTCACCTACAAAATAAACACTTGGAATTCCCTGGTGGCTCAGCAGGTTAAGGATCTGGTGCTGTCACTGCTGTGGTGTGGGTTCAATCCCTGGCCCAGGAACTTTTGCATGCTCTGGGCACTTCCCAATAGTAAAACGAAAACAAAACAAAACAAAACAAAACAAAATAACTACTCTTGAAAGGTCTGTGGGATGAATTGTGTCCCCTAAATCCACATATTGAAGTCCTATCCCCTAGTACCTCAGGATCTGACCTTGGAGATAGGGCCTTCAAAGAGCTAATTACAGTAAAGTGAGATCACGTGAGTGGGCCCTGATCCAGTATGATTGGCGTCTGTATAAGAAGAGGAGCTTAAGCCACAGACTTGCTCCCCAGCAGAGGGAAAAGACCACGTGAGGGCCCAGCTAGAAGGCGGCCGTCTGCAAGCCAAGGAGAGAGACCTCAGAAGGAACCCGAGCCCTTGACCTTGGACTTCCAGCCCCCGAACTGTAAGAAAATACATTCCTGTTGTTTAAGCCACCCAGCCTGTGGTATTCTGTTGTGACAGCCCTAGCAGAGTAATGTCCAAGGGAAATGAATGGATGATGATACCACAAGCTGATGGCATTGTCTCTTGTGGGGCAGCGTGGGCAGAAGTAGGAAGAGGGCATTGGAGCTGGGCAGCCCTTGCCCGTGTTGCCTCAGAAGCTTCCTTTTCCCCTTGGGTTCTTGCTTTCCTGTTCTGGGTCTCAGAGTGGGAGGAGGCAGTGGGAGGCCTGTGGCAACCGCCTCAACTTGAGTTACCCTGCAGGTGCCCTTCCCTCACAGTGACTTTATGGTGTGTGTGTGTGTGTGTGTGTGTGTGCTTGTGCGTGCGTGTGCGCACGTGTGTGTGAGCGTGTACATGTGCACAGTACTGTCTTACCTTCACCTCTTGCCTCTCCAAGTTTAGAGAATCCTAATTTCTGATGTATGTACATGAATTAGCTCTTTCTCTTTTCTCTCTTTTTTCTTTTTCTTTTCTTTTCTCTCTCTCTCTCTCTCTTTTTTTTTTTTTTTTTGCTGCACCCACAGTACATGAAACTTCTCAGGCTAGGGGTCAAACTGGAGCTGCAGCTGCTGGCCTATGGCACAACTGCAGCAATGTGGAATCCGGGCCGTGTCTGCAGCCTACACCACAGCACATGGCAATGCCAGATCCTTAACCTACTTACTGAGTGGGGCCAGGGATCGAACCCGAATCCTCATGGATACTAGTGGGATTCGTTACCAGTGAGCCACAACAGGAACTCCTCCGTGTTTTTTTTTTTTTTTTTTTGGATGGCAATACCTGTGGCATAAAGAAGTTCCTGGGGCCGGGGGTTGAATGCAAGCAAGCCACAGCTGTGACAACACTGGATTCCCCCTCCAAGTCACTGGGCTGGTCTGGGATTGAACCCACAGCAACTCAAACTGCTGCTGTCGGGTTCTTTTTTCTTTTTTTCCTTTTAGGGCCACACCAGTGGCATATGCAGTTTCCCAGGCTAGGAGTCTAATCGGAGCTATAGCTGCCAGCCTATACCACAGCCACAGCAACTTCAGATCCGAGCCAAGTCTGTGACTTGCACCACAGCTCCCAGCAATGCCTGAGCAAGGCCAGGGATCGAACCCGCAACCTCATGATTCCTAGTCAGATTCGTCTCCACTGTGTCACAACGGGAACTCCAGGCGTCAGATTCTTAACCCACTGTGCCACAGCTGGAACTCCCAATTAGCTATTTCTATTCCACACAATTGCATCATTCTCTAGTCGATATAAAGTGGAGAATTGGTCCTGCTCAGTTTTCTAAGCTGAGATCTGAAATGAGATTGTACTGTTGAATCTTAGTATATTTCTTTGTCATGTTAGCAAAAGGCAGACTATGTTGTTAGGCAGAGTGGTAAGACCCAGAAGACTTGGGTGGACCAGCCCCAGGATTCATCACTGATGAGTAAGCACACCTGTCCCAACCTCTCTGAGGCGCTTTCGCAAAAGGAAATTTTGAAGGAAGGGGAGCTGAATCAGTCAGCTCTTTTGTGAATTAGTATTCCACATACAAAAGTGTCTCCTCTTGGCAGTTGGCACTGTGGTTATGATGGTAGCCAGAGTTCTCTCATGGAGTGGCTCGGAAAACGCTCATAAAACATCTAGGAAAGGAATGTATTTTTGCTCTTTGTAGCCTGGTGGGGGTATTGCCATTTTAAAAGTCAGTAAAAGGGAAGAACTGAGCAAAGTAAACAGTTGTCTCTAATCAAAATAATCTAAACAGAGTTCTTTTGTGGCCCAGGGAGTTAAGGATGGGGCGTTGTCACTGCTGTGGCTCAGGTTACTGCTGTGGCGTGGGTTTGATCCCTAGCCTGGGAACTTCCACGTGCTGTGGGTGTGGCCAAAAAATAGATTAATTAAACTTAATTTTCATCCCCTATTTCTTTTTGTTGAAATTTAGAGGATCCAATTTTACTTGCATTTCTTTTCCTTATTCCTGGGAAATGTACCAAGAGAACAAGAGGATAAGTTTTCTCTCTCTTCCTTTTTTATTTACATTTTTTTTTTTTTTTTTGGGCTGTGACTGCTGCATGCAGAAGTTCCCTGGCCAGAGATCAAGCCTGCACCACAGCAGTGAGAATGCCAGATCCTTAACCTGCTGAGCCACCAGGGAACTCCTGTTCTCTCTTCTTAGGGTTCTTAGCAGGGCTGGGAAATAAGCAGAAAAGAGGTCACTGGCTTAAATATTATGGCCATAAAAATGAAAAAATTCCTTCCTGCTTTGTTGATGAACATAGACAAACCTCCTTCCAAACACCGTATTGGACCATTTGCCTTGAACATCAGTTGGGGGTTGGGGTGGGAGCAATCCAAGGTGGCAGGAGGGACAGGAGGAGTTTGTGGCCCTTCATCCTAGCGCTCTGTGCTTATTATGCTTAAGCTACTCTCCATATGTCTGCTTGTTTCTATCCCAATACCAGTTGGCCTCCTGAATCTCTATCTTTTTAGTACCTCGTGCTTTTATTCATAGTTTTTATTCTCTCACCATTTCCCTTTATACGTGGCCCATCATAACCCACTGTCTAGTGATTTGGGTAGTTCCCGGTTCAATTCCTCAGAGCGGAATAGCACCCAGCAAATCTTCTCTTAGCAGGTGAAATCCTAGATTGCTAGCCTGGCTGGATGTGTTGCTTTTGGGTCAGATGAGTACCTGCCCTTCAGTCCAGACGTATGTGGCTAGCAGGACATCACAGGGCTGAACTACACGTGTCTAAGGGCTGCTCCTTGAGTGGGAGCTGTGTGTGAGTCCCACAGTATACTTGGCACATGGATTCCCATTGACTCTGCACATGACTTTGCTGAAGAGGAAGCTTCAATCATGTAATATACTTAAGCTTTGGCGTGGACAGCAGCGCGCGTCTTTCCAGGTCCGTAGAGCTCTCAGGATTCCATCTCTGTTCTTCTAGGGTATATGGTGTGTTTTTACCACCAGTAAAATTTGTCAGCGTCCGTTTGTGTTGTGAGTTCATAATTAAAAATATATAGCAAAATGTTGGACCTGGTGTCAGTAGAACTTGATGGTTACAGGGATGCTAATTCAGGTTTTTGTTGTTGCTGTTGTTGTTAGTTTTGTTTGTTTAGTAAGGAATCTCCAAATTTTAGCTCTTGAACAGAATTTTTGGGGGCCGCACCCCTGGTATATAGAAATTCTTGGATCGAACCTGAGTCACAGCAGCAACCCAAGCTGCCGCAGTGACGACACCGGATCCTCAACCTGCTGTCCCACAGGAGAATTCTTGGAACAGAATTTTTTAACAAAATAAGTGTTGAGTACCTACTCTGTGCCAGGTACTGTTCTGGGCCCTGGGGATACGATAGTGAACTGAACAGACGATTTCTTGCTCTGATAAAGTACATATCCTAGCGGTAAAAACAAACATGAATATTGCCAGATGATAAGTGCTGTGGTAAGTAATCATCAAAGTTAGCCATGACCGTCATCAGTTCCTTCCCTCCCTGTTACTTGCGTGCTGTTCTTCTCACTCCGTGGTGGAGTCTATTTTCTCTGTCCTATCTGGGCTGGCCTTGTTTCTTTCTTTCATCAAGAGTGGGTTCCAGGAGTGTTAGTTTAGCCTTCTGTCTGCCTGTCTGCCTGCCTGTCTCTTTATGGCCATACCCACAGCATATGGAAGTTCCCAGGCTAGGGGTCAAATCAGAGCTGCAGCTGCCAGCCTACGTCACAGCCACAGCAAGATGGGATCCAAGCCACGTCTTCGACCTACACCACAGCTCACGGCAATGCCAGATCCTTAGCTAAGTGAGCGGGGCCAGGGATCGAACCCGCATGCTCATGGATACTGGCTGGGTTCGTTGACCACCGACCCACAATGGGAACTCCTGGGTTTAGCTTTTTAAAAGCTTGGCAGATGTTCCCACTCTGGTGCAATGGCATCAGTGGTGTCTCTGTAGTACCAGGATACAGGTTCCACCCCAGGTCCGGCACAGCAGGTTAAGGATCCGGCCTTGCCCCAGCTGAGGCATAGGTCACAACTGCAGCTTGGCCCAGGAACTCGATCTGATGTAGGGTGGCCAAAGAAGAAACACATCCGACTAGGAACCACAAGGTTGCAGGTTCAATCCCTGGCCTCGCTCAGTGGGTTAAGGATCTGGCTTTGCCGTGAGCTGTGGTGTTGGTTGCAGATGCGGCTTGGATCCAGTGTGGCTGTGGCTGTGGTGTAGGCTGGCAGTTGTATCTCCGATTGGACCCCTAGCCTGGAAACCTCTGTATGCTGCGGGTGCGGCCCTAAAAAGCAAAAAAAAAAAAGAAAAAATTATAAAGCTTAGCAACTTCCACTTCATTTAAGGGAAAAGCCAGCCAGCATGCAAGAAATCCAATTACCCCGAGACCATCTCTCTCTGAGGAATCCCAAGCTAGATGTGAGGAACCCAAGTAACAGCGAGAAGTGAGGTTTTATACATATGAGGCCAGCACACAGTCATTAAATCAAACCCAGTGGAGGCTCCAGAATGGCTGGATTTCCAGCCAAAATTGTGAGTAAATAAAATGGTGGTTGGGGGCTGGTGGTAGTTCGCTACATAACAATGGATAACTGGGACCAATGATCGGGAGAAAAAATTAATCAGGGCTAAGAGACAGAGAAAGAGGTAGGGCTATGATTTTAGAGAGGGTGGTCGGGGAGGAGCCGGAAACCTCAGGGCAGTGGGGGACCAGATCCTTTGGCTCTCTGGAACAACAGCATCCCCGGCAGAGGAAACAGCAAATGCTGGCACTCAAAGGCAGGAAGCGTTTGGCACATTCTGAGAACGTCACGAAGGCCAGTGTGAATGAGCCACAGAGCAAGGGGATGGGTGGGAGATCTGGGCAAGGAGAGAGACAGCACCAGATCAGGCAGGGACACGATAGGGAGCCTGAGTCGGACACGATCCGATTTACATGTGAACTGGAGTTTGGCACTTGCCACCTGCCTCTACAAGGCTTGCATCGTGAGCCGCTGCAGCTGTTGACCCTCAACACCCCCTGGAAGGAGCCCAGGGTGGAGTCCAGGAGCGAGGCGCTCTGTGCTCCAGGAAAACTGGCAGAACGGGTCTTCAGATAGGTATTTTGAGGAGGAGATTTTAGGAGCCCGGTTCTTGCATCTCCTCAAATCGAGAAAAGCACTAAAATCCTTTCTGATGACGTCCTCTCCTCGTGACGAGCAGTAACCTTCTGCAAACTTTGATTGCGCGTACCTCCCCCTTCACCGAAATCGCATCTGTACTGACATTCCCCTCTGCCTCTTTGGACTGGTTTTTCAGAGCTCTCTGAAATGCTGCCTTCCGGGCTATAGTCCTCATTTTGCCCCAGATAAGACTTAACAGCTCTCACGTTGTGCATTTTTAAAAGTCAACCTACATGTAAAAAGGATTACGTTAGAGAAAAGAATGTAGGGAAGGCAAGAAGGGAAATAGGGCAACTAGTTAGAAAGCTATTCCAATGCACGCTACTGTGTGTAGAAAATACGGGCAGCAAGATCCTCCTGCGTATTGTAGGGAACTATATTCAATATCTTGTGGTGATGTAAAGAATCTGCAAAAGTCTGAGTTCCCGTCGTGGCTCAGTGGTTAATGAATCCGACTAGGGACCACGAGGTTGCGGGTTCGATCCCTGGCCTTGCTCAGTGGCTTAAGGATCTGGCATTGCCGTGAGCTGTGGTTCGATCCCTGGCCTTGCTCAGTGGGTTAAGGATCTGGCATTGCCGTGAGCTGTGGTGTAGGTTGCAGACGCGGCTCGGATCCCGCGTTGCTGTGGCTGTGGCGTAGGCTGGTGGCTACAGCTCCTGTTAGACCCCTAGCCTGGGAACCTCCATATGCCGCCAGTGTGACCCTAGATAAGACAAAAAGACAAAAAAAAAAAAAGGAATCTGCAAAAGTGTGTGTGTGTGTGTGGCTGAGTCACTTTGCTTGGCACCTGAAACTAGCACAACATGGTGAATTAATTATAGTTTAATTTTAAAAATGGTTCAATGAAAAATATCAGCTCTCCCCTCTTCCCTCCACCCCAAGAAGGCTATTCCAATAATTCTGGTGAGAGGTGATACTGGGTTGGACCAGGAAGGTAGCCGCACAAATGATGAGTTGGTTGTATTTTGATTTTGGATTTGTTTTGAAAGTAGAGCCAATAAAACATATTGATGGATTGGACTGCAGTAGAGAAAAAGAGAGGAATCAAAGATGATTTAAATATCTGGCAGAATTAGGTTGCTATTTGCTGAGATGGAGAAGAATGAGGAAGGAGCAAGTTTGGACAGAAAAATCATGAATTTTGTTTTAGTTTGAGGGATTCATCAGACGTCTAAAGTAGCTGAATATCTGAGGCTGAAGATATTTATTTGAGAGCTAGTTATGATGCTGAAGTCATAGAAATAATGCTATTTGCAGCAACATGGACGGACCTAGAGATTATCATACTAAGTGAAGTAAGACAAAGACAAATATCATATACCACCTATATGTGAGATCTTAAAAAAATGATACAAATGAACTTATTTGCAAACAAAAACAGACTCACAGAGAACAAATGTGGTTACCAAGGGGGAAAGGTGGTGCCGGGGTAAATTAGGAGTTTGAAATTAATATATACACACTCCTATATATAAAATAGATAATCAGCAAGGACCTACTGTATAGCACAGGGAACTCTACTCAATATCTTGTAATAACCTATATTGGAAACAATCTGAAAAGAATGGATGTTTGTATACATATAACTGGATCACTTTGCTATAGACCAGAAATTAACATGACATTGTAAATCAACTATACTCAAATATAAAATTTAAAAAGTCTGGAGTTCCCGCCGTGGCTCAGTGGCTAATGAATCCGACTAGGAACCATGGGGCTGCGGGTTCGATCCCTGGCCTTGCTCAGTGTGTTAACGATCCAGCATTGCCGTGAGCTGTGGTGTAGGTCACAGATGTGACTCAGATCTGGCATTGCTGTGGCTGTGGCGTAGGCCGGCGGCTACAGCTCCGATTAGACCCCTAGCCTGGGAATCTCCATATGCCGCGGGTGCGGCCCTAGAAAAGGCAAAAAGACAAATAAATAAATAAATAAAATTTAAAAAGACAAAGTATTTGAGCTCAGCTAGGGGCGAATGTAGATCGAGAAGAAAAGAGGTCTGAGGAGGGAGCCCTGGGGGCTGTGATGAAGAACCGGCAACAAAAAGTGATAATGGACTTTCCATTCTAGAAAAGATGGAGTAAGTACCTTTCACGCTATTCATCCTATAATTAAAAAAAAAAAAAAAAAGGAAGTTCCCCAGCGGCTCTGCAAGTTAAGAATCTGGCCTTATCACTGCTGTGGTTCTGATTACTGCTATGGTGCAGGTTCGATCCCTGGCCCAGGAACTTCTGCATGTCGCAGGCTCAACCAAAAAAAAAAAAAAAAAAAAAAGGAACTTGGGCAAAATTGATAACGCAACCATTAGAAGACTTTGAGAGGTGGAGAAAAGAAGGTGGAATGATTGGGGGCCTCAGGACTTAAGGAACAACCCAGTGGTGAGTTCCCTGTGTTCAAAACAAATTTTTTCTCTCATATATCGTGGCCTGGGCACCAGAGAGGGCCACAATCCAGAAATATCAATGAGCACAGACAAAAATGCCCAAAGAAAACCCACTGTCTTGCCAAAGGACCAAGAAAAGGGTGGCTCAGCAGCTCGGAAACACTTTAATTATATTTGCTTGATTCCAGGTCAATACCACAAATGAAGCCAGATTCCTTTCTTCCCAACTAGAAAGTAGAAGGAGGATTACTGAGAGAAGGGAGCTAAAGAAAATGATTTTTTATCACACTTTTTATTGAGATATAGATGATGTACAATATTACGTGTTACAGCATGATTCACTTTTAAAAGGTTATATTCCATTTATAGTTATAAATATTGGCTATATTCCCTATATCATACAATATATCCTTGTAGAAAATTATCTTTAAAATTACGAAATCCTGGGCAAACCTCTGAGCAGCCCATGCATGAAACTGACCAGAAACAACACAGCAAAAACTTTCAGAACTAAACACTGATGTGCAACACTATCGAGGTTTCAGACTGACCTCTGGGTAGCACCCACATGCGCAGACCAAAACAGCACTGCAAAGGCTTGGAAACCGAATGGATATTTGAACCAGAGCCCATAAAACTGAGTGAGATGTGTGTTCTTAACCTGTTTACTGTTTGTTACAGTAGAAGATTTGAATATGCTAGAATGCCATAAAACAATACCCAAGATGTCTAGAATACAATAAAAATTATCCACCATATCAAGAACCACAAAAATCTCAACTTGAATGGGCAAAAACACAATCTACAGCGGCCAACATCAAGATAATACAGATATTGGAATTGCTTAACGATAATTGTAAAGCAGCTATCATAAAATTGCTCTAACAAGCAACTATAAAAATTCTTGAAAGAAATGAGACTCAGAAAGCCCCAATAAAGAAATGAAAGAGAAAAATGAACCAAATGGAAAGTTTGGAACCGTAAAATACAGTAGCTGAAATAAAAAAAAACTCACTTGATGGGCTCAGTAGCAGAATGGAGATGCCAGAGGAATGAGCCAGTGAAGTCAAAGAGCAAAAGAAATTTTCCAGTATGAACAAGAGAGAGAAAATAGATCGGAAAAAAAAAAAAAAAATGAACGGAGCCTCAGGGACCTATAGGCCAATAACAAAATTTACTAAAAGACACGAACCTAAAAGTTCAAGTTGCTGAGCAAATCCTGACGGATAAACCCAAAGAAATCCACAGACACATCATAATCAAGTTACTGAAAACTAAAGACAAACATCTTGAAAGGAACTAGAGGGAAATGATGCATTACCTATAGGGAATGTTCATAGCAGCTTTTTTAGTTTGTTTGGTTTTTTTGGTCACACCATGTGGAAGCTTGGTTCCTAGACCAGCTGGGCCTCGCAGTGAAAGCCCTGAATCTTAACCACCAGCCAGCCAGGGAACTCCTCATGGCAGCTTTATTTGTAATTGCCAAAAACTCTAAACAAGCCAAATGCCCGTTAATGGGCCACAGATGAACTGCGATATATCCATTCAGTGGAATACTATTCAGCCAAAGGAAGGAATGCACTCTTTTTTAAAAAAAAGTTTTTATAATGATTTTTACTTTTTCCATTATAGCTGATTTACAGTGTTCTGTCAGTTTTCTGCTGCACATCAAGGTGACCCAGTCACACATACATGTATATATTCTTTTATCTCCCATTATCATGCTCCATCACAAGTGACCAGAGTTCCCAGGGCTATACAGCAGGATCCCATTCCTTATGCATTCCAAAGGCAAGAGTTTGCATCTATTAGCCCCAAATTCCCAGTCCCATCCCACTCCCTCCCTCTCCGTCTTGGCAAACACAAGTCTGTTCTCCATGTCCATGATTTTCTTTTCTGTGTACTCTTGATATATATAACAATTTGAATTTTTTCTCATGTTATAAGGATATTATGCCGAGTGGGAGAAAAAAGGCAGTCTCCAAAGATTCCATTTATATAATACTCTTGAAATGGCACAACTTAAGTGATGAGAAAAGATCAGCGGCTGCCAGGGACTAGGATAGGGTGTGACTGTAAAGAGGGGAGTTTCTTTGTGATGATGAAGTAGTTTTGTGTCTTGGTTGTAGTGGTGGATCCGTGAATCTATGCTATACATGCCCTCTCAAAATAAGTGCACATAAAACTAGTGAAATCCGAATAAGGCCTGTAGTTTCACTGTACGAATGTCAGTTTCCTAATTTGATTATACACTGTGGTTATGTCAGATGCTATCTCTGTGGCAAGCTGGCTGAAGGGTACATGGGACCCTGCTGTAGCATTTCCTTTTTTTTTTTTTAGGGCCACACCTGGGGCACATGGAAGTTCCCAGGCTAGGGGTCGAATCGGAGCTGCATCTGCAACCTAGGCCACAGCTCACAGCAACACTGGATCCTTAACCCACTGAGCAAGGCCAGGGGTCAAGCCCGCATTCTAATGGATGCTAGTTTGGTTCTTAACCCGCCAAGCCATAACAGGAGCTCCCACTGTAATATTTTTTTTTTTTTACAACTTCTTGTAAATCCTGAATTATTTCAAAAATAAAATAAAAAAGCCAGCAACGAATAAGGTATAACCAGAGAAGTAGAAGAGTCCAGAGGCCAAAAGAAGAATATCTTTCATTTAGAATGAAGGGGACATGGGGTTTAGTTACATGGAGGTCACTATGGATTTTGACAAGGGCAGATTTGGTTTAGAAATAGAGACAAAAGCCTGACTGGAGTGTGTTCAAGAGGCATTGGAGGTGGGAAAGTGGGGAAAAATAAATATACTGTGGGAAAAGTTTATTTATTTATTTATATATTTTTTTGCCTTTTTAGGGCCATATCCGAGGCATATGGAGGTTCCAGGCTAGGGGTCGAAATGGAGCTGTAGCCACCGGCCTACACCACAGCCACAGCAACGCCGGATCCTTAACCCACTGAGCTAGGCCAGGGATCAAATCTGCGTCCTCATGGATGCTAGTCAGATTCCTTTCCGCTGAGCCACGATGGGAACTCCAAAAAAGTTTATTTTTTATTTTTATGTTTTTGATGGCCACGCCTCTAGTGTATGGAAGGTCCCTGGCCAGGGACTGAATCCAAGCTGCAGCTGCAACTTATGCTCCAGCTGTGGCAACACTGGATCCTTTAACACACTGTACCAGGCCGGGGATGGAACCCGTGCCTCCCCAGTGCAGTCAGGTTCTTAACCCATTGAACCACATGGGAAACTCCTTAATTTTTTTTTTTTTTTTTTTGATGGCTGCACCCACAGCATATGGAAGTTTCCAGTGCAGGGACTGAATCTGAGCCACAGCTGAGACCTTCTGCTGGATACTTTAACCCACTGCACTGTGCCGGGCTGGGGACTGAACAGGCGCCGCCACAGGGACAAGTCAGATCATTATCCCACAGCAGCCACTCTATTGTTTTTGACAAAAAGAATCTTAAATAAAACCAACCAAAAAAAAGAACATTAATTTCCATCTCATAGTTTTTTTTTTTTTCATGTTACATAATAAGTTCTAAGTCACCGTTAACTTATCACGAAACACCCGATTATTTCACTTTATCAGTAGGCTCTGGTGTCTTTAAATATATGGTATTTACCTGCCTTGTTTTGTAGTTCTGTTTTTACAAGCATAATTATGTCACTGTGAGGGCCTCTGAGGGATAAATTATATTACTTGTTAATAACCAAGGTAGCAAGGGACTGGGAAGGAAGAGAAGATGGAAAAATAACGCTGCAGATTAATTAATAATGTGACACATCCGAATGTTTTCAGCTCTCAGACTACGCTAATGATCCTATCTCCTTGACTACCAGTAGTTGTCCATGCTACTTGACTACCAGTAGTTGTCCATGCTTGTCGTCAACAACAAAAACAAAGGGCCTTGCGGAAGCTTAAAGCGGAAATGGTAAATAGAGAACTGCCTTTCCTCTGCAAACAACAAACCCAAACCCCCACTAAAGTCCTTCCCTCCAATCATAAGGATACGGTTTATTCTTTTTTTCAATTTATTTGAGTTTTTAAAGATTTTTATTTTTTCTGTTATAGTTGATTTACAGTGTTCTGTCAATGTCTGCTGTAGAGCAAAGTGACCCAGTCATACATATATATACATTGTTTTTCTCACGTTATCCTCCATCATGTTCCATCTCAAGTGACTAGATACAGTTCCCTGTGCCATACAGTGGGATCTCGTTGCTTATCCACTCTGAATGCAATAGTTTGCATCTACTAGCTCCAGACTCCCAGTCCATCCTACTCCCTTCCTCTCCCCCTTGACCACCGCAAGTCTGTCATTCTCCAAGTGCATGAGTTACAACGATACAATTTGTCATAAACAGATAAGTGACACGTTAAAAACAAAGCCCTTAGAAATAACAAAATTAAGAGATCACTGTGGCTCTTTCAGGGGAAGAACTAAACGGGATCCCAACTATAGCATCTACATTGGAAGAAAACAGTCAAAACAAACAAAAAAGATGTAATCAAAGAATCAGGTTCATCATGTTCTTTGATCCTATCTGATCAGGATCCTGAGATGTCTTCACCCCACTTCTATAATTAGTGGACCTAACAAATGCCCGAAGTTCTGCTCTTCTCTTTTTTCCCAGATTAATTGATAGAATTAATATATAATACTGTATAAGTTTAAGCTTTAAACATGTTGACTTCATACACTTGTATGTTGTTGCAAAGTGATGGACGACAGTAGGTCCTTAGCGTAGTCTGAGAGCTGAAAACATTCGGATGTGTCACATTATTAATTAATCTGCAGCATTATTTTCCATCTTCTCTTCCTATTAGCTACCATCTGAAACTCCATTCTTTTTATTTTCCAATTTTTTTAAGACTTTTTTCTTTTATTATTATTCTTTTAACATCTGCACCTGTGGCATATGGATGTTCCCAGGCTAGGGGTTCAGTTGGAGCTGCAGCTGCGGGTCTACACCACAGCCACAGCAACGCTGGATCCTTAACCTAATGAGCAAGGCCAGGGATTGAACTCACATCCTCATGGATTCTAGTCGGATTTTTAACCTACCGAGCCACAGCTGGAACTCCCCAATTTTTTTTTTTAACTGAAGTATGGTTGACTTACAATGTTGTGTTTCAGGTGTACAGCACAGTGATTCAGTTATACATGTACACGTATCTGTTCTTCTTCAGATTCTTTTCCCGTATGGTTTATTACAAGATATTGAGCAGAGTTCCCTTTGCTATACAGTAGGTCCTTGTTGATTATTTTATATATAGGAGTGTGTATATGTTAATCCCAAACTCCTAATTTATCCCTCCTCTGCCCAGCCCAGAAGCTCTGTTGTTGTCGTTGTTGTTGTTGTTGTT
>PVHT020000193.1:3176858-3195710 GCA_004024745.2 Catagonus wagneri
TGTATATATACCACATCTTCCTAATCCAGTCATCTGTCGATGGACATTTGGGTTGTTTCCATGTCTTGGCTATTGTGAATAGTGCTGCAGTGAACATGCGTGTGCAAGTGTCTTTCTCCAGGAAATTTTTGTCTGGATATATGCCCAAGAGTGGGATTGCTGGGTCATATGGTAATTCTATGTAGAGTTTTCTAAGGTAAAGGAAATCAATAAAATTTTTAAATTACAGTTGATTTACAGTGTTCTGCCAATATCTGCTGTACAGCAAAGTGACCTAGTCATACATACATGTACATTCTCTTTCTTATATATCTTCCATCATGATCTATCCCAGGAGACTGGATATAGTTCCCTGTGCTGTACAGTAGGACCTCATTGCTTATCCATTCTATTTTTGTTTGTTTGTTTGTTTTGCCTTTTCTAGGGCCTCACTCGCGGCATATGGCAGTTCCCAGGCTAGGGGTCTAACAGGAGCTGTAGCTGCCGGTCTACACCACAGCCACAGCAACACGGGATCCGAGCTGCATCTGCGACCTACACCACAGCTCACGGCAAGGCCGGATCCTTAACCCACTGAGCAAGGCCAGAGATAGAACCCGCAACCTCATGATTCCTAGTCAGATTCGTTAACCACTGAGCCACAGCGGGAACTCCTGCTTACCCATTCTAAACGTAATAGTTTGCATCTACTAACAGCAAACTCCCACCTTATCCCACTCCTTCCCCCTCCCCCTTGGCAACCACAGATCTCTCTCAATCTCCCTGTCTCTGTCTCTTACATGCATACATATCTAGCTGTCAAAATGAGATTGTACCTAGAATCACAGACACAGGTACAAGCTCATTCTGACAGCTGTGTGTGTATGAGAGAGACAGAGGTTGCAGGGAGACAGAGGCAGAATCTGTAATCAAACCAATAATAAATGTTCTCTACTTGACAACTTTGGGGCCAGTTTGGTTCACAAGCCCACCTCTGGAGCAATGACAGTTGCCAAGGGAAATGCTGTCTCGATTGATTTAGGCCTGGGACTTTGCCAAGGGCAAAGGGATTAGTGCAACTGGCCTAGACTTCTCAAGACCCACCCTTCAACTTGAGTTACCTTCACCCAAATTACAGAGGCTGAACCAAAAGAAAAAAAAGGCAGATACTTAAAGAAAATTGGGTTCCTTCAAGAAGCAGGATAAGGCATGGATGGTAAGGTAGATAACCAAGGATGTCACCATAAATGCTTATTCCAAAGTGAGGTGCACACATAGACATTTTATTGTTATGGACTTTTAAAGCACTTTACAGTTTTAGAACTAAACATAAGGGCCTTCGAAGGCAGGACATCACTGTGTTTAAGAGCACGAGCTCTGAAATTAGACTGCTGGAGTTTGAGTCCCAGGAGCCTTATGACCAGAGGCAAGTTAATTTCTTGAGTTTCACTTTCCTGATGATGATGTGCTACAGATTTTATAGGACTGTCATGAGGATTTAAATGAAACAATGTATGCTAAAGCAGAACACATAGTAAGTGTTCAAAATCACTATTATTGACCAGGGATTGAATTGTCTGTGGTAATGAGTTAGATCAATAAATTGTTCTTATTGTGTTAGGATTTGATAGTATCTCTTGAGGTGTTTCACACTGATTTCAGCTACTAGCCTGTGTTTCCCCCCGGTAGCATCAACGAACTCCTGTGTCAAGAGCAAGGTCACCTGATGAAGTGAGGGTTGATCCTCCTGGTCCCTTCACCTGAAAATATCAATCCTCCTGGTCCCTTCACCTGAAAATATCAAATCCATGACAGCATTTTCATAACATTTACTAAGGACCTTCTCCTTTTCTCAGCTTTCAAGGTAATGTCTCCGGTTGACTCCCCACTCACAATCTTGGTGTGGCTCCAAAGTTCCAGCAGAACCCTAAGCCTTTAGATAACACAAATTTTATGGGGTTTTTTTTTGTCTTTTTAGGGGCGCACCTGCGGCATATGGAAGTTCCCAGGCTAGGGATCGAATCAGAGCTACAGCTGCCGGCCTACACCAGAGTCACAGCAATGCTGAATCGAAGCCACATCTGCGACCTACACCACAGCTCACAGCAACGCCAGATCCTTAACCCACTGAGCAAGGCCAGGCATGGAACCCACATGGATACTAGCCCTCGTGGATACTAGTTGGATTCTTAACCCGCTGAGCCACAATGGGAACTCCCAATTTTATGCAATTTGAATATATTTCTTTCGCTCAACCTAGCTCGAAGAGAAGTCTCCACACACCCAAAGGATGTTTCAGACACCTTGCTTGGAACTGAGTCCAATTTCTTACCTTTAATTCCTATCAGAGCGGTGCAGACAGAAAACGTTGCCTGCCCTTCTGGTAAACGACAAATGTAGCCCCCAGTCAGCCATTGCTGCTGCGTCTCTTCCTCTGTCCCGCTGGTGCCCCAGCAAGGGGACTTCAGGATGGAGAAAAATAGGATACTGGCCCTAGATAGTTAAGATGCATCTCAAAGGATGATTTCAATGAGCCCAGACTCTTAAAACATCTTCCCATACAAAGGAAAGCACTAAAATCGTTAACTGGAGATGTCTGGGGTTTTTTTGCCTTTTTTTAGGACCGCACGTGCAGCATATTCCCAGGCTAGGGGTCCAGTCAGAGCACCAGCTGCTATCCCACACCACCAGTCATAGTCTTAACCCGCCGAGCCACAAGGGAAACTCCTAAGCCAACTAATTTTTTTTCCTTTTTAGGGCCGCACCCATGGCATATAGAAGTTCCCAGGCTAGAGGGCGAATCAGAGCTATGGCTGTCGGTCTACACCACAGCCACAGCAATGCAGGTTCTGAACTGTATCTGCGACCTACACCACAGCTCACGGCAACTCCAGATCCTTAGCCCACCGAGCAAAGCCAGAGATTGAACCTTCGTCCTCATGGATGCTAATCAGATTCGTTAACTGCTGAACCACGACAGGAACTCCTGTTTTGGTTTTTTTTTTTCTTTTTTCTTTTGTTATTAGCAGGAATCTTGTATGTTTGACTACATTTTTATTCTTAGGGAAAATTCCTATATATCTAAACTCCTCCCTTACCTCTTTGGAGCAGTTCCTCAGAGCCAGCTAAGAGCATGTCTCCTGGGCTATAGTCCTCAGTAAGGTCCCCGGGTAACACATAAGTCACAATTTTTAGGTTGTGCATTTTTCTTCAGTCGACCGTACAATATAGCAGAACGCAGTGACTAATGGAAGGACTGAAGCCCCTCTTTAACTTCATCAGCTCCTCCCTTTTTTTTTGAAGGCCAATCAACATCTGCAAAATTTTATGTAGATTATTAGACAAATTCAGCCCTTAGTTGGATCCCTAGAGGAACTAACTTCCCTACAGAATGCCATTCTAGTGCCTTCCCATCGGAGCAAATTCTGAAGTCATCACTAACCGAAATCTGGCGTCTGGTTTTATTCTGAAAAGATTTCAAAAGTTTTTTAAACATTTTATGAGTTTCAAAGGAAATTCGGTACTTGGAATTTTATATTTGCCCATAATTTAACTTTTTAATTTTTATGGCCGCACCCAAGGCATACAGAAGTTCTAGCTGCAGCAACGCCAGATTCTTTAACCCACTGCAACCGGCCTCCTCAGCACTGAACCTGTGCCTCCTCAGCGACCGGAGCCACTGCAGTCAGATTCTTAATCCACTGTGCCACAGTAGGAACTTCAACTTATTTTATTGTAAAATAACTGCCTCCGGGGCAATAAGGAGAACTGATAATCCATTTTGGTAATTTCCTCTGTCCCTTTGCAAAATGAAATGACTGAATACAGAGAGATTATTTTTTCTCTATGTTTGGACAAGGCTGATGTGTAACCTGCACACAGATTCACTAAAGGGTCTTTCTTTTAAAAACAGGATAGGGTGAAAATGCTGAAAGGAAGAAGTTTCAGTAGTTGGAAGTTGTATCCGACAGTGGATGATGCGATGAGAAGGACACAGGCTGGTTAGACGCATTGATGGCTACAGCCAGCAGGTGGCAGCAGGGGGCCACATCAGGAGAACTCACTGACCTGGACAGGCCTTAGCTGGACCTTGGGGCCTAGGGACCAGCAGCTGTGGGGAGCCGGTAGGGGGTTGTGTTTTTTGTAGAAAAGGAAGCAGTGACAGAGTCTTCCAGAAGCCCAGGGTTAGAGTCTGATGTCTAAAATGAAAGGTCCTCTCAGCGTAATGATTATAGTCAACAAGACTGTGTTACAAACTTCAAAGTTGCTAAAAGACTAGATTTTTACATTTTATTTTTTAAATTGAGGGAGGAGGAGGGAGTGGGATGGACTGGTTTGGGGTTAATAAATGCAAACTATTGCATTTGGAGTGGATAAGCAATGCGATCCTGCTGTATAGCAAAGGGAACTATATCTAGTCATTTGTGATGCAACATGATGGAGGATAATGTGAGAAAAAGAATATATATATGTGTGTGTGTATGTATGACTGGGTCACTTTGCTGTACAGCATAAATGTACAGAACATTGCAAATCAACTATGATGGAAAAAATAAAAATCTTACAAAAAAATAAAATAAAGGGAGTTCTCTTCTTGCCTCAGTGATTAACGAACCCAGCTAGGATCCATGAGGATGCGGATTTGATCCCTGGCCTTGCTCAGTGAGTTAAGGATCCGGCATTGCTGTGAGCTGTGGTGTAGGTTGCAGACGCGGCTCGGATCCCGCGTGGCTGTGACTGTGGCGAAGGCCGGCGGCTACAGCTCCTGTTAGACCCCTAGCCTGGGAACCTCCATACGCCACGGGTGCGACCCTGAAAAGCAAAAAATAAATACATAAACAAAACTGAAGTATAGTTAATTTATAATATTATATTAGTTTCAGGGGTATGTATAACAAACATAGTGATTCAAAGTTTTTATAGATTGTACCCCATTTAAAGTTATAAAATATTGGCAATATTCCCTGTGCTGTACAATATATCCTTATAGCTTTATTTTTCTATACATACTAGTTTGTACCTCTTACTCCCCTACCTTATCTTTCTCCTCCCTCCTTCCCTCTCCCCATGGGCAACCACTAGTTTGTTCTCTATATCTGTGAGTTGGCTTCTTTTTTGTTATATACATTCATTTGTTTTATTTTTCAGATTCCACATGTAAGTGATAACATACAGTGTTTGTGTTTCTCTGACTTATTTCGCTAAGCATAGTACCCTCCAGGTCCATCCACGTTGCTGCAAATGGCAAAATTTCATTTAAAAAGATTTTATTGGTGTATAATTGACTTACAATGTATTAATTTCAGGTGTATAGCAAAGTGAATCGGTTATACATATACATATATCCATTCTTTCTCAGATTCTTTTCCCATATAGGCTACTACAGAATATTGAGTAGATTTCTTTGTGCTATACAGTAGGTCCTTGTTAACTACCTATTTTATATATAATAGTGTGTATATGTTAATCCTCCAAAATTTCATTCTTTTTTATGGCTGAGTAGTATTCCATTGTGTGTGTGTGTGTGTATCTCACATCTTCCTTATCCATTCATCTGTTGATGAACACTGGGTTTCCTTCCACGTCTTAGCTATTGTAAATAATGCTGCTTAAACACTGAGGTTCATATCTTTTTGAATTAGTGTTTTCATTTTCTTTGGATATATACCCAGGAGTGGGATTGCTGGATCTTATGGTAGTTCTAATTTCAGTTTTTTGAGAAACCTCCACACTGCACAGTGGCTGCACCAACTTACATTCTCACCAACACTATACAACGGTTCCCTATCTATCTATCTATCTATATATATATATATATATATATATATATATATATATTTTTTTTTTGGCCATGTGTATGGCATTCGAAAGTTCCTAGGCCAGGGATCAAACCCATACCACAGGAGTTCCTGTCATGGCTCAGTAGTAACAAACCCGACTAGTATCCATGAGGAAGTGGCTTCCATCCCTGGCCTCGCTCAGTGGGTTAAGGATCCAGCGTTGCTGTGAGCTGTGGTGTAGGTCGCAGACACAGCTTGGATCCTGCGTTGCTGTGACTGTGGCACAGGCCAGCAGCTGTAGCTCCAACTCAACCCCCAGCCAGGGATCTTCCATATGCTGCAGGTGCAACCCTAAAAAGAAAAAAAAAAATCCCACTCCACAGCAGTGACAATGCTGGATCTTTAACCCACTGAACCACCGGGGAGCTCCAAGGGTTCCCTTTTAAGAGACAAGATATAAAATTGTTCCCACCACAAAAAAGCAGTAATAAGTATGTGAAATGATAGAGGTTTCAGCTAATGCCACAGTGGGAATCAGATTGCAATATATTAATGTATCAAATCAACACATTGTTACCTTAAAGTTACAGGATGTTAGATGCCAATTGTATCTCAGTAAAATTTTTAAAAGTAAATTAGATGAAAGGCCCAGAATCGGGGTGGGTTGCCAGGAAGCCAGGATGTTCGCAAGGCTAGGAGAGGCCGGGAGGCACAGGAGGGAAGGCATAGAAGAAAAAGTGGGAGGTGGGTCAGCCTCTGGCACAAAGACATCGGTGCAGAGTAGGAAGCAGGCCAGAAAGGGTGGGGGTCATTTCTTCTCCTGTGAGCTGGTGGTGGCACTGATTATAAAAAGCCGTAAGAATAAGTGGAAGCACCATAAATGTCCATCAACAAATGAATGGGTAAACAAAATGTGGTCTATACATACGATGGAGTGTTCCTTAGCTTTAAGAAAAAAGGAAATTCCAACACATGTTACATCATAGATGGATCCTGAGGACATTTATGCTAAGTGAAATAGGCCCGTCACAAAAAGACAAATAGTGTGTGACTCCACTTACATGAAGTATCTGGAGCAGTCAGTTCACAGAAGGTAGAATGGTGGCCGCCAAAGACTGAGGGGAGGGAGAGATGGGGAGTGGTTATTTAATGAGTGTAGCGCTTTGGTTTTGCAAGATGAAAAATTCCTGGAGGTTGATTGCCCAACACTGCTGAACTATACACTGAAAAATACTGAGATGGTCAATAAGGTCCCAGATCCTCTGATCCATAAGGAGTTCTAGGCCATTCCAGGCAGGGTGGACAGGATCTGACATCAAGTTAGTATAAAAATTAATAATACCTCACGTTTAAATGGCAGTTTGGGAGTTCCCATTGTGGCTCAAGGGTAAAGAATCTGACTAGTATCCATGAGGACACGGGTTTAATCCCTGGCCTCGCTCTGTGGGTTAAGGATCCGGCATTGCCTTGAGCTGCGGCGTAAATCACAGACCCAGCTGGGATCCCCCATGGCTGCGGCTGTGGTGTAGGCCGGCAGCTGCAGCTCTGATTCGACGACCCCTAGCCCGGGAACTTCCATATGCCGCGGGTGGGGCCCTAAAAAGACAAAAGGCAGTTTGCAATTTACGCAGTTCAGTGTGGAAATAACTTCATCACATCTTCCCAGAAACTAGTATGGGTATGGGTTGGGTCTCTGTTAAAAGTGGGTAGGCTACATGACTAGAGAAGCAGGGAGTGAAAGGGTTAACAAGGAGGCGTGGGCCAAATGCTGGAGCTGGTGGTAGGGGGAAACAGGTGGAAGAAATGCAAGAGAAAGAAGCAAAGCAACCTGTTCAGGCTTGCTGTCGGGCTGTTTTTCCTCGGGTGGGATGTGACAGGCAGTAACCTCAGTGTTGACCGGAAAAAGAAAAAAGCACACGCTAAAAGTTGAGAATTACGTTTTATTCAACGGACTTACTGAGGACTTAAGCCCGGGAGACAGCCTTTCACGTCGCTCTGAGGAACTCTTCCCAAGAGGTAAGGGAGGAGCCAGAATATATAGGAGTTTTTGCAAGAAAAACCAGGTCGTGGGGACATCAAAAGATTACTGTTAATTCAAGAAAAAAAAAACCTTTAAATTAATGAACTTGGTGCTTTTCTAGATGCAAAAATCTGGGCTCATTGAAATCATTCCTTTGATATGCACCTTAACTATCTAGGGCCAGGATCCTGCTGGTCTCAATCCTCAATCTACTCAGGCTACAGTAGTGGCTGGTGGCCGCCACATCCTTTGTTTACCGATATTGCGGGCGACATTTTTCATCCACGCTGGTCTTGTGTATTCAGTTGTTTTCTCGTCTGTCTAGGCCCCACCTTTTTTTTTTTTTTCCTTCTCTTCTCATAAGCTCTGCTCCAAGAAGCGGTTCTGTTTCCTAATGAAAGGTACCTGTGTTCAAAGTTTGGCCCTGACCCTTTCTGATGACACGATCTTAGGCCGGTCACTTTTCTCTCTCTTGGCTCTAGTTTTCGCTCTGATAATAACAGTTCCTGCCATCTCTAAGCCTTCAATGCATATTTTCTCTTTTCATTTTTTTTTCAGTCCTGGGACAACAGGAACAAATGTTGCCCGCTGACTGGTAGGGAATACCCCTTTGAGGTTTTCCTTTCATCTTCTCCGGCCACAGTATTCTTTAGCCAATGTCTTCAAGTAGGAAAAGAAATTATTTGCCACACACAGGTTTCCTGTTTAGTCAAACATGATGACTTCAAGTGTTTAGAAGGAAAAAGTTGAGCTGAGTGTGAAAGTGGCTGTTCCACCAAGCTTTTCAGAGATTAAATGGAAACCTGGAAGGATGTTTCTGGCAAGAGATCTTCAACAGTTTCCGTCACATATCTGATTAGAGTGATTGGGGTGACGTTCTGGGTAATAAGGTAGATATTTTCATTCACCCAGCCCAAAGAATTCCAGCCATATTGAAAACCAGGCAAACGTGACTCTGGAAGTTCAAGACATACTGCTCGGTACATTGGCTACACTCGGACCTTTGCGAGGTGGTGGTTTTCAATTCCTTCCTTTCAATGAGTCCTTGCATTCAAATTAAAAAGCTCAGGTGGGGAGTTCCCATCGTGGCGCAGTGGTTAACGAATCCGACTAGGAACCGCGAGGTTGTGGGTCCGATCCCTGGCCTCGCTCAGAGGGTTAAGGATCTGGCGTTGCCGTGACCTGTGGTGTAGGTCGCAGATGTGGCTCAGATACTGTGTTGCTGTGCCTGTGGTGTAGGCCGGCAGCAGTAGCTACGATTCAACCCTAGCCTGGGAACCTCCATATGCTGCAGGTGCGGCCCTAAGAAGAAAATACATACGTACATACAAACTGGCAACCAGATTAAATTGTAAAATATTCATTGAGAATCAGGAACTAAACCTGCGTGGTTGATGAATGATGTCCTTCTCTGAGGCATCTTCACTCTTGGACTTTTTAGGATGACCTGGGTTCATTTGACATATACTTACCTCTTGAAGCAAACAAGCACATAGTGAACTCCTAAAAATGATGCTTTTAATTCAGAAATGCTCCTGCCTAATTCCCCCCAAGAGAGAATTTCTCCAGGTCGTTTCCAGGTTCCTGCAGGGCCAAAAGGCCCATGGAAGCCTAGTCTGTATGGGGGCAGGGACAGACCTGAGAATTTATCACAAGAAGCTTTGTTTTTTTTAAAAAACAATTGTATTGGAGCATAGTTGACTCACGATGTTGTATTAGTTTCAGGTACAAGGCAAAGTGAACTGACCGCATATATATATATAAATATGTATATCTCCATTCTTTTTTCCCATATAGGTTATTACAAACTACTGAGTAGATTTTCCTAGATTCTCGTTAATCATCTATTTTATACAGCAGTGTGTCACAAGAAGCTTTATATCCCATTTGTTCTGGTTACTGTTGCTTGGTAATAAATTACCCCCAAACATCATGGCTTACAACACCCATTTTACTCCTCCCACCAACACCGGGGGTCAGGAGTCCCGGTGGAGCACAGGGGGAGTCATTTGTCCGGGCTCCACTCTGTCTGGGGCCTCCACTGGGCAGACTAAGCTGGGGTAACTCAAAATCTAGGGTCTGGAATCATAGGACGGCAGCTCCGTTCATGTGTGTCTGCCTGTCGGGGCCAGCTGCTGACTGGGACCTGCTGGAGATGTTGATCGAACCCTGTGACCTTGGCACGTGGCCTGGGTTGCCTCCCAGCGCGGCGGCCTCAGGGCAGTTGGATCTTTTCCCTGGTGGGTCAGGGCCTGAAGTGTCCCAGGGAGCAAGGCAGAAGCTGCATTGCCTTTTCTGACTGGCTTCGCAAACATGCAACATCACTTTTGCCTCATTCTGTTGATGCCAAGTTCATCACCAGCCCACCCCAGGTCAAAGGAAGGCGACAGAGGCTATACTTCTGGATGGAAGGAGAACCAAAGAATTGGTGGACATGTGGGAGTTCCCACTGTGGCTCAGTGGAAACGAATCCGACTAGGAACCATGAGGTTGCAGGTTCGATCCTTGGCCTTGCTCAGTGGGTTAAGCATCTGGCATTGTCGTGAGCTGTGGTGTAGGTCGCAGATTCGGCTCGGATCCTGCGTCGCTGTGGCTGTGGTATAGGCCAGCAGCTGTAGCTCCAATTCAACCCCTAGCCTGGGAACCTCTATATTCTGCAAGTGCAGCCCTAAAAAGCAGAAAAAAAAAAGAATTGGTGGACATGTGTGATAGCTAATTTTCTGTGTCAACTTGACTAGGACATGGGGTGCCTAAATATTTGCTTTAACATTAGTCCTGAGCGTGTCTGCGAGGATGTTTCCATATGAAGTTAGCATTTGAATTGGTGAACTCAGTGAAGTTTGCCCAGTCCTCTGTGGACAGGCATGATCCAACCCGTTCAGGGCCTGAAGAGAACAAAAGGACGGAGGAAGAAAGAATTCTGTCCTTCCTGACTGATTGCTTGAACTGGGCCTTAACCTTTGCCACCCTCGGTGCGCCTGGTTCTCAGGCTTCTGGAGTTGGGTTGAATCACACCACTAGCTTTCCTGGCTCTCCAGCTTGCTGAGCGTAGATCGTGGGACTTCTCAGCCTCCGGAATTGTGTAAACCAATTCCTCATAATAAATCTCTTCAGGGACTTTCAGGGTGGTCTAGTGGTTAAGATTCGGCCCTTTCACTGCTGTGGCCCGAGGTCAGTCTCTGGTCTGAGAATGGAGATCCCACTCGAGTAAGTTGCTGCATGCTGTGGCCAAAAAAAACAAAAACCAAAAAACAAAAAAAACCAACAATCCTCCAAAAAACCCCAATTCATATATGCATCCCTTTGGTTGTATATATGTATGTGTGTATACAGTTGATTTACAGCATTGTGTCAATTTCTGCTGTACAGCATAGTGATCTCAGTCATATATATATAGTATTCTTTTTTCTCCTACTATCTTCCATCATGTTCTATCCCAAGAGATTGGATATAGTTACCTGTGCTATACAGCAGGACCTCATTCCATTCTAAATGTCATAGTTTGCATCTCCCAACCCCAATCTCCCAGTCCATCCCGCTTCCTCCCCCCTCCCCCTTGGCAACCACAAGTCTGCTCTCCATGTCTGTGAGTCGATTTCTGTTTTGTACCATATTTTAGATTCCACATGTAAGTGATATCATATAGTATTTGTCTTTCTGACTTACTTCACTTAGTATGAGAATCTAATTGCATCCGTGTTGCTGCAGATGGCATTATTTTGCCCTTTTTTATGGCTGAGTAGTAGTCCATTGTGTACATGTACCACAACCTCTTAATCCATTCATCTGTTGATGGACATTTAGGTTTTTTCCATGCCTTGGCTATTGTGAATAATGCTGCAATGATCACAGGGTGCAGGTATCTTTTTAAATGAAAGTTTTGTCTGGATATATGCCCAGGCGTGGGATTGCTGGATCATATGATAGTTCTATATTTAGTTTTCTGAGGTACCTCCATACTGTTTTCCTTAGCAGTTGCACCAATTTACATTCCCACCAACAGTGTAGGAGGGTTGCCTTTTCTCCACACCCTCTCCAGCATTTATTGTTTGTAGACTTTTTGATGATGGCCATTCTGACCAGTGTGAGGTGACAGATATCTCACTGTAGATTTGGTTTGCATTTCTCTAATAATTACTGATGTTGAGAATTTTTTCATGTGCCTACTGGCCATCCATATGTCTTCTTTGGAGACCATGTTTTTAAATTGCCACAATGTGTTAAGCTTTCTGTATTCATCTCTGAAAGATCATATCATGATTCTCCAATAGTGCATCAAACTGGACAAAAATGATGACAAAATGAACTGCAGTCTCAGAAGTGAATGAGAAGAACACAGTAAAATTGCCATCAGATACTGGGTCCTGTGTTTAAGACTGACCTAGGCAAACTTCCAGGATAAGTGATGTGTGCCCCTTAAAGGAATTCAGGACCATTCAGTCTATGGTGGACACTGTCATGGGCTGTCCAGATCTGTTCCCAGGGAAGGGCTTGTTGGCTCAATTGCCAGCTGTGCCGTGGGTAGGCAACTTCAGCGGTCAGCCCTCTTAGACATTGCTTCGGTTGCAGAGACTCTTTGCTCAAGCCTCCCATCCAATGACCGATGGATGCAGGAGTACATGGCCTGGCCGTTCTGGCCTAGCCCAAGACAAATCTGAGAGGCCATTTTATCTCCATTGCATTCCATAGGGTTGGTTGAGGTCGCTGGGCTTATTTGGCAGCTCGACTTCTCTTTCTGCCCAGTTCTTCTCCTTTCCTTTTTTTGTTCCAGGTGTTGTTTGTGTCAACTTAAAAAAAAAAAGCGTACACCTATAATTGTAATAAAAGTCGCTAAGCATTGGAAAAAAATTTGCAGCAATAGAAAAAAATAAAATTTGTTAATTAAAAGCAAAAAAACAAAAAAGCATAAAAAAAGCACAACATAAAAGTTGGAAATTATGTTTTATTTGGCGGACAAAATTGAAAATTTCAAGTCTGAGAGGTAGCCTCTCAGATAGCTTTGAGGGACTGCTCCTCAGAGGTAAGTGAGGAGCCACCATAGACAGGAGTTTTGGCAAGAAAGACCACTTCCAAAGATTACTGTTAATTAAAGAAAACCAGATAGCTCAAGTTAAGGAATTTAGTACTTTGCAAGAGTTTGGGCTTATTGAAATCATTCCTTTGATATGCGCCTTAGCTGCCCAGGGCCAGTATCCTGTTCTTTTCCCAACCTGAATCCCCTCAGGGTGCACCCTTGGGGGTGACTACAGTGGCTGAGGGCTTGACAGTGGGCAGCCCATTTGTCTCCATCCTGAGTCCCTCTGGGCTGGGGTGGGGGGAGAGATCATAGTGCTGCAGCATCTTTGTTTACTGGTACGGCAGGCAATATTTTCCGTTCTTATTGGCAAGGGCACTCATTAATAAACACCCTGCATGCTAAACTCTGCCCCAGAGTCTGATTCTTAGGGCACACAACATGCAACATTATCTGGACTCCTGAACTTGACCTCTGTGTTATCCCCTATCAAGTACGCCCATGACTGGGCAAAAACTAGGACTCTCATGCATTTCCTGCTTAGTCGTGGTATCTTTCTCTCTCCCCTTTTCTTGGTCCTTTTTTAGATATTTAATTTGGAGTTCCCTGGTTGTCTAGTGGTTAAAGATTCAGCATTGTTACTGCTGTGGCTCGTGTTTGATCCCTGACCCAGGAACTTCTACATGCTGTGGGTACAGCCAAAAATATTCTTAATTTAATTTTTTATTGAAGTATAGCTGATTTATAAGGTCATGTTAGTTTCAGGTGTACAGCACAGTGATTCAGTTATATATATATGTCTCTATATATGTATATTCTTTTTCAGATTCTCTTCCTTTGTAGGTTATTAAAAAATATAGAGTATAGTTCCGTGTGCTATACAATCCTTGTTGGTTATCTATTTGGTATCTCTTTAAAAAATTTTTTTTTATTATGGTTGATTTACAATGTTCTGTCAATTTCTGCTGTACGGTAAAGCGACCAGTTATACATATATATATATACATTCTTTTTCTCACATTATCCTCCATCATGTTCCATCACAAGTGATTAGGTATAGTTCCCTGTGCTCTGCAGCAGGATCTCACTGCTTATCTATTCCAAATGCTATAGTTTGACCCAGCTTTAATCTCCACTCAGCTTTAATTTCATGGATTGAGCTTGGAGCCCTTGTCCCACCATCCAACGCCTACTATGGGTACTCAGCTTAAAACAGAGTGCCACCAACATTAAGTATTTACTGAAGGCAAGGTCAATCGTTGAGGGTAAATTGGCATGGGAAGAAGACAACCATAGTGTTTTGGAATCACGGAATCATAGTGTTGGGGAAAGTCAACAGTTTGGTTCAGGTGGAAAGAGAGAACACACAGTTATTGGCTGAACTACAGAACACAGAAAGAAGTTAGCATAGGAAGTGCCCTCTCGGCTCAGCAGCTTAAGGACCAAGCATTGCTGCAGCTGTGGCGAGGGTTAGATTCCTGGCCCAGGAGCTTCTGCATACTGCAGGTGCAACCAAAAAAAAAGAAATAGTATAGTCAGATACACAGCTAGAAATCTTTAGTATTTTTCAATGACAGACGGAGATGTTTGGTTCCAGATCCCCGAAAAGACCTTACCAGTGGACACACAGCTGTAAATAGTAAGTCTGAGAGAAGTAAGCTCACATCCAAGTTTCTTTTTTTTCTTAATGAATTTTATTTCATTATAGGTGTACAAAAATCATCACAAGTCAATTTGATAACATTTGTGTCCCAAAACCTCAGTGCATCCCCCCACCCCCCAAAGGTTTTCCAGAGTCAGAGAAAAAGGATCCCTATTACACTGCTGGTGGGAATGCAAATTGGTACAACCACTGCGGAAAACAGTATGGAGAGTCCTCAGAAAACTCAAAATAGAATTACCATTTGATCCAGCAATCCCACTCCTGAGCATCTAACCAGAGGAAACCATGACTCGAAAAGACACAAGTACTCCAGTGTTCATTGCAGCACTCTATGCAATAGCCAGGTCACGGAAACAACCTAAATGCCCATCGACAGAGGAGTGGATAGGGAAGATGTGGTACATACTCACATCCAAGTTTCTTGAAGCTCAGCAATACGGTGATGGGGTATATTTCAGATCAGAACACTCAGACATGTGCAAAGATCTTAGTTCTCGCTCTCAGCTTGACAAACACAGCCTGGGCCAACTGCTTTTCAGAGCTTGAAGCTCTGAGAATGGAATACAAGTCGGTGGCCCAGACGTCTCAAAAGATCGATCTTAGACCAGCTCTAGAGCCAGTCCTGAAGGAATATGTTAGAAGGAACAATGATAATGTAAAATTGATGTCCAAAAATGGTGACAGAGGTCACAAATGGATCGAGGCCCGTGGAGGTACCAATGAGAGTCTGATGGTTTTAGTAGATTAACTGCATTAATGGCCCCAATTAATAACTCCTCCCAGTAGCCATACCCTTGGACATGTAACTTTGAGGCTACTCTCATTATGGAGACTGAGTCTGTTTCTGTGCCCCTTGATTCTGAATTTAGCTATGTGACTTTCTTTGGCCAATAGTATGTTAGCCGATGTGACACATGCAGAAGTATGAAAAAGCACTTGCCTAACCCCCAAATTACAGGGAGTTCTCCTGTGGCCCAGCGGGTTAAGGATACAGCCTTGCCACAGCAGCAGCTCAGGTTGCTGCTGTGGTGCCGGTTTGATCCCTGCCCTGGGAACTTCCATATGCTGTGGGTGCTGCCAAAAAAAAAAAAAAAGCACTTGCATGTATCTGCTTCCACTCTCACTCCTCTGAGAACATGCCCAGGCTAGCCTGCTGGAGGATGAAATATATATGATGCAGAGATAAGTCACCGCAGTACCACCCAAGGCTATCTGAGATAAGCCGGCAAATAAGCCCAGAGGGTAGAGCCATCCCAGGGAAAAACAGAGGAAGCTCCTCGCCCACACCCCCCACCTCCCGCCATATACAATCCGAGTCCGTTCTTAATTGCCAAGCCTCATATCTAAGTACATGCTTGCAGTTTTTTTTCTTTCCTTTTTTTTTCTTTTTAGGGCTGTAGTGACGGCATATGGAGGTTCCCAGACTAGGGGTCAAAGTGGAGCTACAGCTGCTGGCCTACGGCACAGCCACAGCAACGCTGGATCCAAGCCACATCTGTGACCTACACCACAGCTCGCAGCAATGCCGGATCCTTAACCCATTGAGCGAGGCTAGGGATCGAACCTGAGTCCACATGGATACCAGTCAGATTCGTTTCCACTGCGCCACGACTGGAACTTCCTGCTTACTGATTGTAAGCCACTGAGTTTGGGGGTAATTTGTTATACAGCAATGCTGTGGCAATAGAAAACTTAGCAGTCAAGACTGAACGTGTTCTGAGGAAGTGTACAGAAATGAACACTGGGTAAATAAAAGCAGAGATAAATGTCCGAGAAATATCCACGAGTCACGCTAGGGGGAAAGTGCTTCCATTGGTGGAGCAGATGGTTTGGCAGAAGCTGTCCTTTGCTCACATTTCATCTAGGCACATGGAAACTCCCGGGCCGAGGATTGAATCCCAGCACATCTGTGACCTATGCCACAGCCACGGCAACACCAGACCCTTAACCCACTGCGTGGGGCTGGGGATCTAACCAGCAACGTCACAGAGACCAGCTGGATTGTTAACCCACGGCGGGAACCCCAACTCCTCCTTTTCAATAGAGCCATCCAGTGGATACACTTTGTACAGGTTTTGTCAGATTTATACCTAAATATTTCATTTTTGGAGATATTGTGAATAGCATTCTTTTTTCCCTCCAGATTTATTGAGGTACAATTGACCCAAAGTCTGTGTAACTTTAGGTGTGCCATGTGATGCCCTGATACATTTATAAAATGCAAACTGATCACCCTCGTAGCATTAGCGAACACCTCCATCCCATCATGTAATTATCCTATCTTTTTTTCTGATGAGAACATTTTTTTTGCTTAATGAATTTTATTTCAGTTATAGGTATACAAAAATCATCACAAGTCAATTTGATAGCATTTGCCTCCCAAACCCTCAGTGCATCCCCCCACCCCCCAGATTGTCTTATTTGAAAAACCAAAGGTTTTCCAAAGTCTGTGAGTCATTATCTGTTCTGCAAAGAAGTTCATTGTGTCTTTTTAGTTTCCACATGTAAGCAGGTAGCATTGGGTGTTGCTGTCTAATTGTCTGACTGCTTTCACTTCACATGATAATTTCCAGGTCCATCCTTGTTGCTGTAAATGTTATTTCATTCCTTTTAACGGGTGAGTAATATTCCGTTGTGTGTATGTACCATATCTTCCCTATCCACTCTTCTGTCAATGGGCATTTAGGTTGTTTCCATGACCTGGCTATTGCATAGAGTGCTGCAATGAACACTGGAGTACATGTGTCTCTTCGAGTCATGGTTTCCTCTGGATAGATGCCCAGGAGTGGGATTGCTGGATCAAATGGTAATTCTATTTTGAGTTTTCTGAGGAATCTCCATGCTATTTTCCACAGTGACTGCACCAATTTGCATTCCCACCAGCAGTGTAATAGATATCCTTTTTCTCCACACCCTCTCCAGCACTTATTGTTTGTAGACTTTTTGATGATGGCCATTCTGGCCGGTGTAAGGTGGTACCTCGTAGTGGTTTTGATTTGCATTTCTCTAATGAGGAGCCATGTTGAACATCTTTTCATGTGTTTATTTGCCATCTGCATGTCTTCATTGGAGAATTGTCTGCCTAGATCCTCTGCGCATTTTTTGATGGGGTTGTTTGTTTCTTTGGTATTGAGCTGTAAGAGGTGTTTGTAAATTTTGGAGATTAATCCTTTGTCAGTTGAATCATTTGCAAATATTTTCTCCCATTCTGTGGATTATCTTTTCTTTTTGTTTAGGGTTTCCTTTGCTGTGCAGAAACTTTGAAGTTTAATGAAGTCCCATTTGTTTATTTCTCTTTTTATTGTCGTTACTCTGACACGTGGGTCTGAGAAGATGTTGCTATCATTTATGTCAGAGAGTGTTTGGCCTATGTTTTCCTCTAAGAGTTCTATAGTATCTGGTCTTATATCTAGATCTTTAATCCATTTTGAGTGTATTTTTGTGCATGGTGTTAGGAAGTGTTCTAGTTTCATTTTTTTACATGTAGCTGTCCAGTTTTCCCAGCACCACTTATTGAAGAGGCTGTCTTTTCTCCCATGTATATTATTGCCTCCTTTGTCATAGATTAGTTGACTGCAGGTTTGCGGGTTTAATTCTGGGCTTTCTATCCTGTTCCACTGATCAATATTTCCGTCTTTGTGCCAGTACCATATCGTTTTGATGACTGTAGTTTTGTAGTAGAGTCTGAAGTCAGGGAGCCTGATTCCTCCAGCTCCATCTCTCTCTTTTTTTTCTTGATAAGTCTGACTAAGGGTTTATCAATTTTGTTGATCTTTTCAAAGAACCAGCTTTTAGTTTCATTGATCTTTTTTATGGTTCTTCATTTCTATTTCATTGATTTCTGCTCTGATCTTTATGATTTCTGTTCTACCAACTTTAGGTCTTGTCAGTTCTTCCCTCTCTACCTGCTTTAGGTTGTTTATTTGAGCTTTTCCTTGTTTCCTGAGGTAGGCTTGTATTGCTCTAAACTTTCCTCTTAGAACTGCTTTTGTTGCATCCCAGAGGTTTTGGAGTGTCGTATCTTTGTTGTCATTCACTTCTAGGTATTTTTTAATTTCCTCTTTGATTTCTTCAGGGATCCATTGGTTATTTAGTAGTATGTTGTTTAGTCTCCAAGTATTTTTATTTTTTTGTCATTTTTTTCTTGTTGTTGATTTCCAGTCGTATAGCATTGTGGTCAGAGAAGATGCTTGATATGATTTCAGTTTTCTTAAAGTTACTGAGGTTTGATTTGTAGCCCAGGATGTGATCAATCTTAGAGAATGTTCCGTGTGCACTTGAGAAGAATGTGTATTCTGTTGCTTTAGGATGGAATGTCCTATAAATATCTATTAAGTCCATCTGATCTAATGCTTCGTTCAGGGCCTGTGTTCCCTTATTGATTTTCTGTCTGGAT
>PVHT020000193.1:3196710-3240289 GCA_004024745.2 Catagonus wagneri
GATTTCAGTTTTCTTAAAGTTACTGAGGTTTGATTTGTAGCCCAGGATGTGATCAATCTTAGAGAATGTTCCGTGTGCACTTGAGAAGAATGTGTATTCTGTTGCTTTAGGATGGAATGTCCTATAAATATCTATTAAGTCCATCTGATCTAATGCTTCGTTCAGGGCCTGTGTTCCCTTATTGATTTTCTGTCTGGATGACCTGTCCATTGCTGTAAGTGGAGTGTTAAAGTCCCCCACTATGATGGTGTTATTATTGATTTCTCCTTTTAAGGTTGTCAGCAGTTGCCTTATATATTGTGGTGATCCTATGTTGGGTGCATAGATATTTAGTATTGTTATATCTACTTCTTGGATTGATCCTTTGATCATTATGTAATGCCCTTCCTTGTCTCTTAAAATGTTCTTCATTTTAAAGTCTATTTTGTCTGATACAAGTATTGCTACTCTGGCTTTCTTTTGATTCCTGTTTGCATGGAATATTTTCTTCCATCCTCTCACTTTCAGTTTGTATGTGTCCCTAGAAGTGAAGTGGGTCTCTTGAAGACAGCATATATATGGGTCTTGTTTTTGTATGCATTCGGCTAGTCTATGTCTTTTGGTTGGGGCATTCAGTCCATTAACATTTAAGGTAATTATTGATATATATGTTCTTATTGCCATCGTATTAACTGTTTGGGGTTTTTGTTGCTCTTTTTTTCTTCCCTTATTCTCTTCTCGTCTCCTCTCACAATATGACTATCTTTAATGTTGTATTTGAGTTGATTTTTCTTATTTGTTTGTGTAGCAATTGTAGGTTTTTGGTTTGCAATTACCCTGAAGTTTTGATATAGGAGTCTATATACAAATGAGATTGTATTAAGTTGTTGGTTTCTTAATTGCACGTGCTTCTCCAGTGACCTGCATTTGTGCTCTCTTTTCATGATTTCTGATTTTGGTAGCATAATTGTGCATGGATAATTTAGTATCTTTACTGTATATATGCCTTTACTGCTGGGCCTTGTCATTTGTGGTGTTTTTGTTTCTGGTTGTGGCCTTTTCTTTTCTGCCTAGAGAAGTTCCTTTAGTGTCTGTTGTCAAGCTGGTTTAGTGTTGCAGAAATCTCTTAGCTTTTGCTTCTCTGTAAAGGTTTTGATCTCTCCTTCAAATCTGAATGAGAGCCTTGCTGGTTAAAGTAATGTTGGTTAGAAGTTTTTCCCTTTCATCACATTAAGTATATCATGCCACTCCCTTCTGGCCTGCAGAGTTTCTGATGAAAAATTTGCTGATAACCTTATTGGGGTTCCCTTGTATGTCATTTGTTTCTTTTCCCCAGCTGCTTTCAATATTTTCTCTTTGTCTTTAACTTTGGTCATTTTGATTAACATGTGTCTTGGGGTGTTCCTCCTTGGGTTTATTTTATATGGTACTCGTTGCACTTCCTGGATTTGACTGAGTGGTTCCTTTCCCATATTAGGGAAGTTTTCAGCTATTATCTCTTTGAATATTTTTTCTGTCCCCTTCTCTCTCTCTTCTCCCTCTGGCACCCCTATAATATGGATGTTGGTGTGTTTAACATTATTGCAGAGTTCTCTGAGACTCTGCTCATTTCCTTTCAATCTTTTATGTCTTTTCTCTTCTGCATTAGTGATTTCCACTAATCTGTCCTCCACCTCGCTGATTCGTTCTTCTGCCTCCTGTATTCTACTGTTGGCTGCTTCTAATGAATATTTTATTTCAGTTATTGTATTTTGCATCTCTTCTTGTTTAATTTTTACAGCTTGTATTTCTTTGCTCAGTATTTCCTGTAAATTATCAATCTTTGCCTCCAGTTTATTTCCAATGCCTGGCATCATCTTCAGCATCAACAGGCTAAATTCTCTTTCTGGGAGGCTGATAATCTCCTCATCACTGAGCTGTTTTTCTGGGCTTTTCTCTTTCTCCCTTATCTGAGTTAGAGTTTTCTGTCTTTTCATTTTTATAGGTTTTTGGTGTGGTGACCTTTTTTCAGACAATAGAGTTGTAGCCTCCCTTAGTTCAGATGTTTGACTCCCCTGTGGCTAAAGTTGGTATGGAGGGGGCTTGCTGTAGGCTTCCTGATGGGAGGGACTGATGCCTGCCCACTGTTAGGTGGGGTTGATTCCTATCCCTCTGATGGGTGGGGCTTTGTCTCTGGATGAGGTTAGAGGCTGGCTGTGTGCCTGAGGGGTCTTTAGGCAGCCTGTTTACTGATGGGTGGGGCTGTGATCACACCTGGATTATTGTTGGGCCTGGGGCTTCTCAGCACTGATGGGAGGGACCAGATTTTCCTGAAAATGGCCCCCTCCAGAGAAATGCAGGCTGATGAATGTTCCTGAGAGCTTCACTTCCAATGCCCTTCCCCCACAACAAGCCATAGTCTTCCCTGTTTTCCCAGGAGATCCTCTAAGACTTGCAGTCAGGTTCCACCCATATTCCTATGGAGACTTTGTTTTGCCCTGTTACCCAGTGCATGTGAAAGTCTGTGTGTGCCTTTCCAGAATGGGGTCTCTGTTTCCCCCAGTCCTGTGGAGTTCCTGAACACAAGCCCCCCTGGCCTTCAATGCCAGATGCTCCAGGGGCTCTTTGTCCCTGTGCCAGATCCCCAGGCGTGGGGATTTGACGTGGGGCTCAGAACTCTCAGTCCTGTAGCTGAGTCTCTGTGATACAGTACCTTTCCAGTCTGTGGGGCTTCCCAGCCGGGAGGTATGGGGTTGCTTCTATCGTGTAATCGCCCCTCCTACCTCTTGGTGTGTTCTCCTCTTTGTCTTCTGGAGTAGAATATCTTTTTCGGAAGTTTACAGTCCATTTGGTTGAAGGTTGCTTGGCATTTGGCTGTAGTTTTGTTGTTTTTTGGGGGAGAAGTTGAGCTGCAGTCTTCTATTCTGCCATCTTAATCCAATCTGATGAGAACATTTAAGATCTACTCTCTCAGCAACTTTCAAGTATATAATATGGTTTTATTAGGTATAATCACCAGTCAGTACATTAGATCCCCAGAACTTGTTCATTTTATACCCCAAGTATTTATCCTTTGAGCAACATCTCATTTCCTCCACCTTGTCACCTCTGGTAACAAGCATTCTACTCTTGTTTCTCTGAATTTGATGTTTTTAGATTCCAAATAGTATTTGGTCTGATTTCACTTAGCATAATGTCCTCTATGTCCATCTGTTTGGTTGCAAATGGAAGTATTTCCTTCTTTCTTATGGCCGAAAATATTCCACATATATATGTGGGGAAAAATATATATATATACACACACACTCACCACATCTCTTTTTTTTTTTCCTTTTTAAGCTGCACCCATGGCATATGGATGTTCCCATGGCTAGAGGCTGAATTGAAGCTGTAGCTGCCGGCTACGCCACAGCCACAGCAATGCCAGATCTAAGCCGTATCTGCAAACTACACCACAGCTCATGGCAATGCCAGATCGTTAACCCACTGAGCGATGCCAGGGATTCAGCCTGTGTCCTCATGGGTACTAGTTGGGTTCCTTACCGCTGAGCCTCGATGGGAACTCCAATACCATATCTTCTTTATCCATCTATCTGTTGATGAACACTTAGGTTGTTTCGGTATCTTGGCAATTGTGAATAATGCTGCAAATAAACATGGAGGTGCACATATCTTTTCAAATTCGTGTTTTCATTTTCTTTGGGTAGATACCCAGAAATGGAATTTCTGGATCATATGGTAGTTCCATTTTTAATTTTTTGAGGACCCCCACACACTCTTTTCCATGGTGGCTGCACCAATCTGCATTCCCACCAACAGTTTACTAAGCTCCCCTTTTCTCCACATCCTCACCAAAACCTATCACTTGTCTTTTTGTTTTGTTTTCTTTTTTAATTTTATTGGAATATAGTTGATTCACAATGATGTATTAGTTTCAGGTGTGTAGCAAAGTAAATCCGTCATACATATAAATACATCCCTTCCTTTTTTCCCATATACGTTATTACAAACTGTGGGGTAGATTTTTCTGTCCTATACGGTAGGTTCTCATTAATCATCTATTTTATACATTAGTGTGTATATGTTATTCCCACCCTCCTAATTCTTCCCACCCCCATCACTTATCTTCTTTGATGGTAGCCATTCTAAGAGGTGTGAGGATATTATTGTGGCTTTGATTTGCATTTCCCTGATGATTGGTGATGTTAAAGCATCTTTTCATGTACTTGTCAACCATTTGTATATATTCTTTGAAAACTGTCTTTTTAGTTCCTCTGCCCATTTTTAATTGAATTGTTAGTTTTTTTGCTATTGAGATGTATGAGACCTTTAGGTATTTTGGGTATTAACCCCTTATCAGTATTTCCTTTGTGGCACAGAATGTTAAGGATCTGGTGTCACTGCAGCAGCTCGGGTCCTTGCTGTGGCATGGGTTTGATCCTTGGCCTGGGCACTTCTGCATGCCATAGGTGAGGCCAAAAAACCCCCTCCTTTTCAGATATATAATTTGTGAATATTCTCTCCCATTCTGTTGGTTTCCTTTTCATTTTTTTCAATTGTTTCTTTTGCTATGCAGAAGCTTTTTAGTGTGATATAGTCCAATTTGTTAATTTTTAGTTTTGTTGCTTTTGCTTTTCCTGTCATATCCAGGAAGTCACTGCCAAGACCATGTTAAGGAGATTTTCCTCTATTTTTTTTCTTCTAGGAGTTTTATGGTTTCAGGTGTTAAATTTAAGTCTTCAATCCGTTTTGAGTTAATTTTTGTTAGTGGTATAAGATAGGGGTCCAATTTCATTCTTCTACCTGTGGTTATCCAGTTTCCCCAGCACTATTTCTTGAAGAGATTCTCTTTTTCTCATTGGGTATTTTTGGCTATTGTCAAATTTTAATTGACTGTATATTTGTAGGTGTGTTACTGGGCTCTTGATTCTGTTCTATTGGTCTATATGTCTATTTTCATAGTAGAACCATACTGTTTTGTTTACTATAGTTTTGAAGTATAGTTTGAAATCAAGCCATGTGATGCCTGCAGCTTTGTTCTTTCTAGGGCTGCTTTAGCTTTTTGGGGTTATATGAGGCTCCACAGAAATTTTAAGATTTATTTTCTATTTCTGTGAAAATTGCCATTGGAATTTTGATAGGGATGGCAGTGACTTTGGCTAAACGCTATTAATTTAATATTATGCTTAATTAATTATATTTAATATTATAAATTAACAATGTTAATTTTAACAATATTAATTCTTCTGATCCATGAACAAGGGATATCTTTTCATTCGTTCATGTCTTCTTCAGTTTCTTTTATCAGAGTCTTATAGTTTTCAATGTACAGATCTTTTACCTCCTTGGTTAGATTTATTAAGTATTTTATTGTTTTTGATGCTCTTGTGAATGGGATAGTTTTCTTTCTTTCTTCCTTTCTTTTTTTTTTGTCTTTTTGTCGTTTTTAGGGCCATACCTGCGGCATGTGGAAGTTCCCAGGCTACGGGTCTAATCGGAGCTGTAACTGCCAGCCTACGCCACAGCCACAACAATCCAGGATCCAGGATGCATCTACGACTTACACCACAGCTCACGGCAACACCGGATCCTTAATCCACTGAGCAAGGCCAGGGATCGAACCCGCAACCTCATGGCTCCTAGTCGGATTCATTTCCGCTGTGCCACAATGGGAACTCCTTTATTTCTTTTTCAAATGCTTTGCTGTTAGTGTTAGAAACACAACTTTTCTGTGTGAATTTTATATCCCGCCACTTTGCAGAATTTGTTGATTAGTTCTAGCAGTTTTTTGGTGAAATCTTTAGGATTTTCTCTGTATAAGATCACATCATCTGCAAACAAAGATAATTTTACTTCTTTCTTTCCAATTGGAATGCCTTTTATTTCTTTTTCTTGCCTGATTGCTCTGGTTAGGAGTTCCAGTATTATGCTGAATGAAAGTGGTGAGAGTGGACATCCTTGTCTTATTCTTGATCTTAGAGGAAAATTTTTCAAGCTTTTATCATTGAGTATGATACTGCCTGTGGATTTGTCATAGGTGGCCTTCATTGTATTGTGGTGTGTTCCTTCTATAGGCAATTTCTTGAGTGTTTTTTTTTTTTAATCATGAAAGGATGTTGTACTTTGTTAAATGCTTTTTCTGCATCTATTGAGATGACCATATAATTTTTATCTTTCATTTTATTAATGTGGTGTGTCATATTATCCACTTGTGTCTGTTGAACCATCCTTGTGTCTCAGGGGTAAATCCCACTTGATCATGGTGAATGATGAATGGTATGTTTTTAACTTCTATTGCAAGTGTCTATTACTAGTTTAAAAATAGAATTGATCTTGTGTATTGGCATTGTATTCGGTGAACCTGCTAAGTTCATTTATTAGTTATAAGTCATTTTGTGGATTTTTTGGGATACAGACAACTATCATGTTATCTATAAACAGGAAGCATTTTTTCCTCTTTCTTTTCTATCTATATCCTCCTCTATATTTGTCTTGCCTATTACATTGTCTAGGACTTCCTGTCCTGTCCCTATTTGTAGATAACATGATGAAAAATTCATCATAACCATGTGCGATTTATCCTGAGAAGGCAAGCCTGATTCAATATTTAAATCAATCAATGAATTATACCATATTAAAGGAAGAAAATAATTTGACAGAATTCAACATATGTTTATGAAAAAACAAACTCTCAGCGAACTGGGAGTACAAGGATCTTTCACAACTTGATAAAAGGCGCGCACGCGTGCACACACACACACACACACACGAACCCCCTATAGGTAACATCACACCTAATTGTGAAAGTTTCAGTGCTTTTTCCTAAGATCACGAGCAGGATAAGAATACCCGCTCTCTCTCCCCCACCACTTAGAATCAATATATTTTAAAAATTTAAGTGGAATGCAGGAATGTTACCACTGCCACCGTAGGATTGCTTTCAGGAGAACCAAAAAAAAAAAAAAAGGTATGCTCCAGGTGGGGTGCTAAAAAGAAAGGAAAAACATAACTGAGGGAATTCTGCTGTGGCACAGTAGGTTAAAGATCCAGTGTTGTCACTGCAACAGCTTGAGTTGCTGCTGTGGCATGGGTTCAACCCCTGACCTGGCAACTTCCACATGTCTCGGGCACAATGCAAAAAAAAACGAAACAAAACAAAACAGAACCCAAAACATAGCTGAGGATCTCTGTACTTTCTTTGAGTTTTAGAAGACTCCTTTCTCACTCCTCAAGCCTGAACTAAAGGACTTCTTTGGGGGTTACTCTCTGTCAGCAATAAAGCCCACTTTATGGGCTTGGGCTACATGGAGAATTCAGGCCAGGGGACGCCAGAGGGAGGTAAAAAAAAAAAAGGAGGTAAACTCACCACCAGTTCAGTGATACTTTGAGTTCTGTTCGTTTCCCTAATGTGCCTAACCTCATTTACTTTTCAGATTCCTAAAGGAACTGCTCCAGGTTTTATACCTGCATTCAGTGGGTGAGACAGGTAGAGTGTGCTTACTCCATCTTACCTAGACCTGGAACCTGGCATTATTTAGCGAAGCCACACAGGTATGTTAACACAACTGTTCTATTCCTAGCATACTTCCAACAGGAAAGCATGTGACTGTGTACTACAATATATATACAAAAATGTTCCTTGCAGCAGTAATGCTCATCAACAGTGAAACATGCAATAACTATGGCATAGTCATACAGTGGAATACTATGCAGTGATAAAAATGGACAAATTGTTTCTGCACATATGTGGATGAATCTCAAATATTGCTGAGCATTAAAAACGCCATAGAATAATACATACAGTCTGATTCCATTTATCCAAATGTATTTTATTTAAAAAAAAGAAAAGAAAAACATTTGGAGTCCCAAAGGCATTCCACCAGATAGAAGAAACCAAATCCCAAAGTCAAGATGCCATATGATTCCATATATACGCTTTTCTGAAAAAAGGAAAATTTAGAGGGGCCAAAAACGGATCGGTGGTTGCCAGGACTAGAGACGGTGGGAGGGCTGACTACAAAGGAAAGTGAAAGAATCTGGGAAAATGATGGACTGCCCTGCATCTTGATTGCGGTGACGTTACCTAACTATATGCATTTACCGAAACTCAGAATTCAAATGCACACTCAAAACACTCATACTGAAGAGAGTACATTTTACTAATTATACTTCAATAAACTTGTCCTTAAGGACAAAAAATAAACAATTATATATTTTTAAGAAACAGAAAAAAAGCACACTATTTTTTGTGCTGTATTCTTAGGTGGCAAAACCATGGAGAGAAGCAAAAACTGATTAGCATAAAAGTCGAGATAGTGATTATCTCTAGGGGGATGGATGAGAAGAGAACAGGGATCCACGGAAGGGATGACTTTTGAAGGGTGACCTCTTTCCTGACCCGGGTAGTGGTTACACAGATATTCACTTTTTAAAAAAATTTCACAGACTTTAAGAGCAGTTTGAGGCTCACTGCAAAATTGAGAAGTGCAGAGAATTCCCATATACCCCCCATAACCCGACACACACACAGCCCCACTCTATTACCAACATCCTCCATTAGATTGTACATTTGTTACAATCAGTGAATTTACATTGATAACTTCGTAATCACCCGAAGCCCGTAGATTATATTAGGGTTCACTCTTGGTCTTGTACATTCTATGGGTTTAGACAAATGCATAATGACACAGATCCACCATCATTGTATACAAACTAGTTTTGCTGCCCTAAAAATCCTCTGTATTCAACATATCCCTCCGTCCCTCCCCTATCATCCTTGGCAACCACTGATCTTTTTACTGTCTCCATAGTTTTGCCTTTTCTAGAATGTCATATAATTAGAATCACACAGTATGCAGCCTTTTCAGACTGGCTTCTTTCACGTAGCAAAAGGCACTTAAGGCTCCTCCATGTCTTTTCAGGCTTGACAGCTCATTTCTTTTTATCACTGAATAATATCCTATTGTCTGGATGTATCACAGTTTATTTACCACTCAGCTACTGAAGGACATCTTGCTTGCCTCTAAGTTTCAGCAATTATGTATAAAGCTTTCAAAAACATCTGCGCACAAGTTTTTGTATAGATACAGTTTACAGTTTAACCATTTGATAAAGTGTGCCTGTAACGTGTATTTTTGTATGTTTCACAGTGAAACATATTTGAAAATGAGAGAATACATTAAAACAGTGTTTAGCACATAGTTAATACTTAATAAATGCTATGTGATATGATTAAATGATTTACACTCATCTCCCTCAAAAAAAGAATTTGAGTACCATTTTTTTCCCTTTTTTTAGGGCCACACACCGCGGCATATGGAAGTTCCCAGGCAAGGGGTTGAATCGAAGCTACAGCTGCTGGCCTACACCACGGCCACAGCAACTCAGATCCAAACTGCGCCTGTGACCTATGCTGCAGCTCACAGCAACACTGGAACCTTAACCCACTGAGCGAGGCCAGGAATCAAACCCGCATCCTTATGGATACTAGTTGGGTTTGTTACCACTGAGCCACAATGGGAACTCCTGAGTACTATTTAAATCAAGGGATCCGACCAAAGCCAAGTGTAGCAAGTATGAACTTTTCACACGTTTCTGCTAACAATATATTTCCGCTTGTTTTGAAAGTAGGACTCCATTATGGCACAAAGGCCTTATTGTGCTTCATCAAGTAATTCCTTCAATATACTTCCCTGTGTACGTGTTCCTAGTCCTGTCCTTTCTCCTAAGGTGCTAACTATGCCAACATTTAAATGTAATCAGCCAGCTTATTCAGCTTTATCTCAACCACCATTTTAAATTATTGATAAGAATACTCATTCAGACACTTAAGTCAACTCTTTTGGGCCAGGCCTGGACTCACCCTTCTCCCCGACACCTGTGCCCTTCTGGGGTTGAGAATGTGAGAATATACATGCATTAGGGGTATAGGGTGACAGCTCAGAGATAAAGGGTGACGGGTTTGGCGGTAGCGTTGCAGGCAAACATCTCCAGCCCTGCCCTGGCACCACTCCACCGTACTCCAGTCCTTCCCAGAGTCCTTTGCACGCTTTAGACTCTGTTAGCCCTAGCTCCATGCTCATGCGCACTCTTACGGCCAAGGCTGGAAGGCATCGAATGAGGTCTGTGTTTTCACCACAGCCCCCCCATGTGCTCCAAGGATGTCTTGTTTACCGAGTAAATGAGCTTCTTAGCGCAAGCGCTGTTCTGCATCAGGGAATTTTCCACACAACCCAATTTACCCCTTTTGGTGACAATTTTTTTCGTCGAAGATTTAACACTCTCAATAGAACACTCCTTACAATAGACTGTAGAATTACCTGCCTTCTTTCAAAGCGTATATGAAATATAATTTAACCTTTCATTCGTGTCCCATGGTTCCGTGGCTGACAAGATATGCAGGACTGTTTGCCCTGGGGCTCACTTCAGTGTGCCTTTTATAGTTTCTACCAGCTGGGGTTTTAAAGTAACATTTGCTTTTCTCCTGATATAAAAGTATTACCGTTTTATTATAGAAAATTTGAAAAATAGAAAAAATAGGAAGAAAAGTACTCCTTTAGACTTAGAAGCATTTAGGTATATTTCCTTCCGGTCTTTTTTTTTTTTTTTAAATATTCCTTTGAGACATTTTTCTATGTCTAGCTTATTTATTCAACTCAGTCGCAATCTCTTAAAGCTTCCACAGATGGCTGTGTTGGGAGACAGAGATATTGAATAACATCCTCCAAAATGGGAAGGGACTCTGAGACTGCAAAACAAAGCAGGCTACTCCATTAAGTGCAATTGTGAAGTTTATCATGGACAACTTATGTACAGGCAGGAATGGACTGGTGATGATCCAAGAGGCATTTGCAGCTGCACTCCTTTTTTTTCCTTTTTTTTTTGCTTTTTTGCTTTTTAGGGTTGCATCTGAGGCATATGGAGGTTCCCAGCCTAGGGGTCGAATCAGAACTGTAGCCACTGGGCTACGCCACAGCAACATGGGATCCAAGCCGCGTCTGCGACCTACACTGCAGCTCATGGCAATGCTGGATCTTTAACCCACGGAGCAAGACCAGGCAGGGATCAAACCTGAGTCCTCTTGGATCCTGGTTGGATTCATTAACCTCTGAGCCACTAAGGGAACTCCCCGCAGCTGCGCTCCTCATGGAAGAAAGGGGTAGAGGGGATTTAAAGGGGCCAAAGCTAAAAATAGAATTTGACCACTAGGGGGAAGCACCAGCTGCATGGATGGGAACCAGGGTCCAGCCCCCGCCCCCGCCCCCAGGCATCTCATGACCATTAACCGCCTGCATTAGCAAAAGGCACTCTATCCACTTTTCAGATCAGATGAAGGGTAAGAGTTGACAGGGAACTAATCCGGCTTGGGCTAAAGCTCTGTCACACAGAAAGCCGAGGTGGGGAGTTCCCGCTGTGGCGCAACAAGATTGGCGGCATCTCTGAAGAGCTAGGATGCAGGTTCAATCCCTGCCAGGCACAGTGGGTTAAGGATCCCGTGTTGCCACAGCTGTGGTGTAGGTTGCAACTACGGCTCAGATATGATCCCTGGCCTGGGAACCCATATGCATCTGGCAGCTGAAAAAAAGAAAAAAAAAATAAAGGGGAGAAGGTAGGAATTCAGATCTAAGATGGAGCTGACAAAATGGAGTCAGTGTGGTTTAGCCACCCATATTCTCTCGTCTCCTGCTCTCTTTCCCTTCCCCCTTTGCCTCAGCCCATTAATCATCCCTTCTTACTATCTCTAGGGTCACACTGTCCACCCTTCCTGTGTTTCATAATCTGTGACTTCTAAATTGTTAACTGGGGGTTCCAGTTATGGCTCAGCAGGTTAAGGACCGGACATAGTGTCCATGAGGATGCAGGTTTGATCCCCGGCCTCGCTCAGTGGGTTAAGGATCTGGCGTTGCTGTGAGCTGTGGTGTAGGTTGCAGGCACGGCTCGGATCCTGCATTACTGGGGCTGTGGTGTAGACCCACAGCTGTAGCTCTGATTTGACCCCTAGCCTGGGAACCTCCACATGCCGCAGGTGCGGCCCTAAAAAGAAAAAAATAATGTTAGCTGGAGAACATGTTTACCCTGGTTATTAAAATTGTGGGTAAAAATAACAATGGATAGACTCTTCAGGAAAGCCTGCAGCTCACATCACCACATATGGTCACACTTGTGGGCTTTGAAAAGGCTGCTCCAGCAAATAGCAAATTCCCTGGTTTTCCTGCTCCATTTCCTGTGTGTGAGATTTCCAGAACGTCTACTCTTTCCTTAAAGATGTTGATACTGTTCTGCAAGTACCTCTTGTCACTGACTGAGCATATATTCAATTAAAGTTTAAGTACCTTGAAAGTAGGGACTCTCTTCCAACAACACATTTTATTATGCTCCAAACGTGTTAGGCACTCCAGAAATGGTTTTGGTGAATCACATTCAAGTGAGATATTCCCAGTTGCAATCCAGACTCAATTTTATGGATATTCTTTATCTTGATCAAAGTTGAGATTTTTACCAAGTTTTCATCTGAATAAGATTGAGTGTCTCAGAGTTCCCAGTGTGGCTTAGTAGGTTAAGAACCCGACACAGTGTCCATGAGGATGCAGGTTCGATCCCTGGCCTCGTTCAGTGGGTTAAGGATCCAGCATTGCCATGAGCTGTGGCATAGGTTGCAGATGCTGCTCAGATCTGGTGTGGCTGTGGCTGTGGTGTAGGCCTCAGCTACAGCTCTGATTTGACCCCTAGCCTGGGAACTTCCATATGCCGCAGGTGCAGCCCTGAAAAGAAAAGGAAAAAAAAAAAAACGGGATTGAATGTCTCAAAGAGTGCTTGTGGGGCACATGTCTGGGTACCATTTCATCCAGTCTCTGGCCACATCCTAGGCCTTTCTTATAGCCAGTTATTCCTCTTCCACTCTAACTCCCTCAGTGCAAAGCACGTGACTGGACCTGAACTAACCAGCATCACCTTCTCCCAGTCACTGTGATAGGTTCAGATTTGGGGGGATGACCCAGCTAGACCCAGTTAGACTGAACTTCCAGACTTCTGGGACAGCTGGGATAAATAAAGATGCTTGCTTCTTTTTGCTGTACGTGAAATTGAAAGGAAACACCAGAAGTGCCTTGCTGCCACCTTCCAGCCAAGATGTTGCTTTTTATGAATGGGTGAACACCAGGACATGAGCAGAGTTTGTACCGATAGATAGAAAACAGGGCTTGAGTACCTCTCTGAGCCTCTGAATTCCTGTGTCTGGTCATGCCTGAAGCCAAATTTATCATTGGTCAGTTAAATCACTCTTGCAAGTCAGGTTTTCACAAAGCAGACATTGAGATGCAAGGAAGAGGAAGCAGGGTTGGGCAGAGAAACAGTGAGGCAGGTCTGACAAAGCCTCAGCTAGCAAAGCAGGGATCTCCGGGGCAAGTTCAAGTCTCAAGGTGGGCTTTTACAAGAAACTTATTTTATTGAAGTAGAGTTGATTTAAAGTGTTGTGTTAATTTCTTTTGTACAGCAAAGTGAGTCATATATATATTATTTTCATATATATTATTTTCATATATATATTATTTTCATATATATATTATTTTCATATATATATATATAGTTTTTCACATTCTTTTCCATTATGGTTTATCACAGGATATTGAATATAGTTCCCCGTGCTATACAGTAGGACCTTGGTGTTTATCCATCCTATCTGTAATACTTCGCATCTGCTAATCCCTTTCCTCCCTCATCCCTCTCCCCCTTGGCAACCATAAGCCTGTTCTCTATATCTATGAGTCTATTTTGTTTCATTGATAGGTTCATTTGTGTCCCCTTTTAGATTCTACATATGTGATATCATATGGTATTTGTCTTTCTTGGTCTTTCTTCACTTTGATAATCTCTAGATCCACCCATGATGCTGCAAATGGCATTATTTCATTTTTTATGGCTGAGTAATATTCCATTATGTGTTTATATATATTCCACATCTTCTTTATCCATTCCTCTGTTGATGGACATTTAGGTCATTTCCATGTCTTGGCTATTGAAAATCGTGCTGCTGTGAGCATAGGGGTGCATGTATATTTTTGAATTATAGTTTTGTCTGGAGATATGCCCAGAAGTGAAACTGCGGAATCATACGGTAACTCTATTTTTAGATTCCGGCAGAACCTCCATACTGTTTTCCATCACTTTGCAGTCCTACCAACAATTCAAGGTGGGCCTTTGATCCTCTGCCTTACTCTGTCATTGGATGTGGGTTCTGAAGGGCATGAGCTTGAGGGATGTGGCTCTTTACACCTGAGGCAGCCCTGGAAGGAGCTGACAACCACAGGCTGTCACAGCTTCCCACTGAGACCTGGGCTGGGGCGGGACAGGATGCAGCTCTGTGTCTGTCATCGTTATGTAAGCATTTTCATCACTGTCATTATTTTTATGCTGAACTAGTCTGAGCTGAATTTTCTGCCACTTGCAGCCGAAAGAGTTCAAATCAATACAGTGATTATTTTGCAGGGAAAGCCTCATTGTGATTTCACAGAGGCAGTCCTCTCAGATGCAAGGAGTACTTGGGTTTAAGGATGTGAGTTTGAAATATTAGGCAGACGTCAGCACTGAAGCTTGACCTGGCATTAAGATTCAGGGACTGATAAAGTTATTCTTGCTTAAATGGTCCCCATGCATCTTCCTCTTGTGCTACTGCGTCCACACCTGGCTTCAGAATGTAGGAAGTAGAGCTCTCTGTCAATAGTCTTAATTATTGGGAAAAGAGACTATGACTGCCACAAAAATAAGTGATATTCTCTTACAGTGAAGTAATCAAGTCATTCAACGACCCACACCATCTGATGGTTGGGCCCTATGGTCTATGAAAGATGGCCACAAATTCTTTGCCAATTCTGCCATCAAGCATCAGAATCTGTCTCCCCACACCTTGAATCTAGGCTGCTCTTGGGACTTGCTTTGACCCGTGGAATAAGGTGAAAGTGATATTACAGGACTGCTGAACTCAGGCCTTAAGGGAGTGAGGGGAGTTTCCATCGTGGCTCAGTGGTTAACGAACCCGACTAGTATCCATGAGGACGCAGGTTCGATCCCCAGCCTCACTCAGTGGGTTAAGGATCCAGCGTTGCTGTGAGCTGTGGTATAGGTCACAGATGCAGCTTGGGATCCTGTGTTGCTGTGGCTGTGGTGTAGGCTCGTGGCTGCAGCTTCCATTCGACCCCTAGCCTGGGAACTTCCGTATGCCACAGATGTGGCCCTAAAAAAAATGCAAAAAAAAGAGAGTGAGGGCTTGTGCTTTCTTTCTCCCGGAGACCAGCTGCCACGCTACAAGGTAGTCCAGGCTAGACTGCCGAATGATTAGAGGCCATGTGGACAGAGGTCTGGAGTCTGCGAGGTTATCTTAGAGATTCTAGCCCCAGCCACCCTTGGAAACCCCAGCTGCACACAACTTTAAGACTGGCCAAAGAACCACCCAGGAATTCCTGCCATGCTACAGAATTGTGAGAAATAATAAACAAAAATTATATTAATTATCTTGTTTTTAATAATTAATTTTTCTTTTTTGGCTGCCCTGGGACTTATGGAATTCCCAGGCCAGAGGTCAGATTCAAGCTGCAGCTGTGGCCTGCACCTCAGCTGCAGCAATGCCAGATCCTTAACCTACCGTGCTGGGCTGGGGATCAAACCTGTGTCCCAGTGCTGCAGAGACGCTGCTGATCCTGTTGTATCACAGTGGGAACTCCTCTTTTTATTTTATTTTTTTTATTTTATTTTTTTTGCCTTTTGTCATTTTTATGGCCGCGGGTTTATGGCCGCACCCGCGGCATGTGGAGGTTCCCAGGCTAGGGGTCTAATTGGAGCTGTGGCCACTGGCCTTCGCCGCAGCCACAGCAACGCAGGATCCGAGCCGCGTCTGCAACCTACACCACAGCTCACGGCAACGCCGGATCGTTAACCCACTGAGCAAGGGCAGGGATCGAACCCGCAACCTCATGGTTCCTAGTCGGATTCGTTAACCACTGTGCCACGACGGGAACTCCCTCCTCTTTTTATTTTTAATTGTGGTTAAAAACATATAGTTTGCCGTCTTTTTTTGCCTTTTAGGGCCTCACTTGCAGCATATGGAAGTTCCCAGGCCAGGGATCAAAGCCAAGCTGTAGCTGCTGGCCTACTCCACAGCCACAGCAAAGCCAGATCTGAGCCGCATTTGCGACCTATATCTCAGCTCATGGCAATGCCGGATCCCCAACCCACTGAGGGAAGCCAGGGATCGAACCCACATCCTCATAGATACTAGTCAGATTCATTTCTGCTGTGCCATGATGGGAACTCCTAGTTTACCATCTTAAAATGTATAGTTCGGTAGTGTTAAGTGTATTCGCATTGCTATGCAACCAACCTCCAGAACTTTTTTCATTTCAAAAGCTGAACCTTGGGAGTTCCCGTCGTGGCTCAGTGGTTAACAAATCTGACTAGGAACTATGGGGTTGTGGGTTCGATCCCTGGCCTTGCTCAGTGGGTTAAGGATCCGGCATTGCCGTGAGCTGTGGTGTAGGTTGCAGATGCGGCTCGGATCCCGCGTTGCTGTGGCTGTGGCGAAGGCCGGCGGCTACAGCTCCTGTTAGACCCCTAGTCTGGGAACCTCCATATGCCGCGGGTGCGGCCCTAAAGAGACAAAAGACAAAAAAAGAAAGAAAAGAAAACTGAACTTCTGTCCCCATTAAACAAGTGCCCTCTCCCGCTTCCTCCCAGCCCCTGTCAACCCTCATTCTATTTTTTGTTTCTGTGAACTTGACTGTTTTAGTGGAAAAATGTCTGTTTACATCCTCTGCCTATTTTTAAATCAGATTGTTTGTGCTTTTGCTATTGAGTTGTGTGTGTTCTTTATATATTTTGCATATTAACCCCTTATCAGATATACAATTTGCAAATATTCTCTTCCATTCCATAAGGTGCCTTTTAACTTTGTTGATTGTTTCTTTTGTTGAGCAGAAGCTTTTTAGTTTGATGTAATCCCACTTATTTTTGCTTTTATTGCTTGTGCTTTTGGAGTCTTATCAAATGTGGCATATTTCAAAAACACTGCTTTAACTTGTGCAAACATTTGGTTTGATAGCGTAATCAAATTCTTGGAGCTTTGATTTTTACTGCTCAGCTCAGATAGGCTATCCATATAAAGAAACAGGAACTAACGTTAACATGCATTTCAGATAGCCATACATTTATTTACTGACTCACAGGCCTGGGAGGAACCTTGGTAGAATACTTATTTAGCCCCTTTCTCCAGGCAGACTTATACTAGACAAATGGATAGCAGGCCTTTTAAAGTATCTAAAAGAACTATCTTAAAGAAGATATGGGAGTTCCCGTCATGGCTCAGTGGTTAACGAATCCAACCAGGAACCATGAGGTTGTGGGTTCGATCCCTGGCCTTGCTCAGTGGGTTAAGGATCTGGCGTTGCCGTGAGCTGTGGTGTAGGTCGCAGACGTGGCTCGGATCCCGCGTTGCTGTGGCTGCGGCGCAGGCCGGCGGCTACAGCTCCTGTTAGACCCCTAGCCTGGAAACCTCCACATGTCGCGGGTGCAGCCCTAAAAAAAATGTCAAAAAAAAAAAAAGAAGATATGATGCAGTGATTAAGAGCACAAGCATGGCTTTAAGCATGGACTCTAGTATGAATTAATTGGACTTTTGCAAAGTGGGCATACTAATAGCATCTATCTCACTGCCTGAGACTTGTAATGAAAACGAGGTGAGTTACTGCACACAAAGGACACAGTAAACACTCAGTAAATATTTACTATGTTAGTAAATCAGTTTAGTGTTTAATCATATCTTCAAGATCAAAAACCTCTCTATACTTTTCAATATGTGCTTCTAAATTTATATGAAAGCAAATTAAAAAGGAAGAGCACTCGAGGAAGAGTCTCATTCGTTATTTTACCTCTGATTGTAGAGATAATGGTCTGTTTTCATTCAACAGACGTGCGATGAGCACTCAGAATGTGCCAGGCTCTGTGTGGGGTGAAATAAGACAATATTCTTGATCTCATATCTTGCATTTTGCAGTATTGGGAGAGACAAAACCCACGAGTAAGCCTAACCAAGTTAGCAATAGATTGTGAAAATTGCCGAGAAAGAATTAAACAAGGTGCTGTAAGAGAAAGCAACTGGCAGGAGTAAGGTGCATTTAGATAGGGCCATCGGAAAAGGTATCTGTGTGAGGATGACATGGAAACTAAATCTTGGAGGATGAGAAGAAACCAGACACAGGGGGCAGGCAAAATGATGAGTGGTAAGGAGTTAGCTTGTGGCTCAGCGAGTTAAGGATCTGGTGCTATCATTGCAGCGGCTCAGGTCACTGCTGTGGTGAGGGTTTGATCCCGGACCTGGCAACTTCCACGGGCCATAGATGTGACCGAAACACAAAACAAAACCCCCAAAACAAAGTAGCAAATGCCCAGGGATCGCATCCAAACATATCAAATAAACACAATTTAAAAAAAATAAGTGAGTGTTAAAGCATTGCAAGGAAAGGGAACAGCATATGTAAAGTCCTAGATGCAAGCCTTAAAATAGCGAAAGCATTGCCTCTGCTGTATTTCTCTGCTGCTTAAAGCTGTAAAAGTTATCTCTCATTGGAGTAATAGAAAACTGCTACCAGAGATATCCTTTCCACTAATTCTTATTTCATTCATGAGCAGGTAACAGTGTTTCATGATTACAGCAAACTGTAAAGACTATGCATACAAGAACTGAGAACTGTAACAGAGGTTATTCTGAACGCATTTAATGATACGATCTGGTCAAAGTGACCATCAGCCCCTCTCCTCACAATCATCTTCCAAATGATGCTACCAGTCTCTTCATTGTCCAGGTTGGATGGAGCCAAAGGATCCATTCAGTCACCAAGGCTGGTCATTTCTCCTATTAGTCTCACATTCATCCTCATTGTCATTCATTTGGTTTGGTTCCTATCATTTATTTCCTTCTGAATTACAAAGAGTTACGCCCTCGCTGTTGGGGTGCATTGTGGAAATGGACGCACATAATGGCAGTTCCTTCCGTCAAGAGATGGAAATGCCTTCTTTAGTTCTTGACTCTGGGCTGACCTTGACTCTTAGTGTGCAGTTGAAGCACCATTGTGTGAATTTCAAGTATAAGGCTAAAGACACCTTGGGTGCTTCCATTCTTGCTCTGAGAATCCCTACCACCACCACCATGTGGAGCAGAGGGGAGCCATCCCGTCTCAGCTCTCCTAGACAGCAGCAAGTGCATGAGCCCAGCCAAGTTCAGCCAGGCTTGGCCCACATCAGCAGAACTGCCTGAGTCCTGCCCTTTTTTTTTTCAAAGCACAAAAATAGTGAGATAAATAAATAAATGGGTATACGCAAGCCATTACGTTTGGGGCTTAAGATCCTGCCACAGTAGAAAGCTAACTGGTACAACTCAGCTCCCGGCTTCTGCTTTTGGTCCCACCACAATCAGTGGTCTTTCAAAAACTCCACCCAATCATGAGGTTTCCCAACTTTTTTCCCATCACCTTCCTGTAAAACCCAAACTTCTCAGTATGCCGCATCTTTTCACCACTCAGCCACAGGCTATGCCAATTTCCTGCAACTGCCCAAGCATACAATGTACCCTTTCACCTCCATGACTTTGTAGATGCTTGTTAGGAGCCAAATTGTTTTCCGTCTCCAAATTCCCATGCTGAAGTCCTAACTCCCCAGGACCTCATGATGTGACTTATTTGGAGACAGAGGCTTTAAAGAGGTAACTGCCATAAAATGAGGTCTACCAGTGGGTCCCAATCCAATATTACTGGGGTAATAAGGACACAAGGTTAGGACGCAGATAACATAGACAGAGGGTTGACCACGCAAGAATGCTGTGAGAAGGCAGTCCCCTACAAGCCAAGGAGAGAGGCCCCAGGAGAAGTCAACTCTGCTGACACCTTGATCGTGAACTTCCAGCCTCCAGAACTGTGGGGGAATAAATTCTATTGTTTAAGCCACCCAGTCTGTGGTATTCTGTTAAAGTAGCCCTGGCAAACTTGTGTTATTCCTTCTACCAGAAAGTTAGCCCACAACTCAGTATACCCACACCTGCTACTTCTTGACCTGGCTATTTCTGACTTGACCTTCACACTGAGCCCACCACCTTGGGGAAGAATTCCCTAATTCCCTTGAAGCTGGTTAAGTGACTCTGGTTTGTGAGTCCTCCTCAGGGTAGCACACTTATGCTCGTGTATCTAAAATTTTTGTGTGTGTGATAAGAACATTTAACCTGAGATCTACCCTCTTAACAAAATTTTATGTGCACAGCACAGTAATTTTAACTACAGGCATATGTTATAAAGCAGATACCTATAAATTAATCATCTTGCATGACTGAAACTTTATACCCATTGAACTGCAATTCCCCATTTCTCGCTTCCACCAGCCCCTGGCAACCGCCATGCTACTCTTTGTCTCTATCTGTTGGACTATTTTAGATAACTCATGTACGTGGTATCATGCAGTGTTTGCCCTTCTGTTACTGGCTTCTTTCACTTAGCATAATGTTCAGGTTCATCCATATTGTCACATATGTCAGGATTTAATTCCTTTTTAAGGCTGAATAACATTACATTGCATGTTTGTAATCACATTCTCTTTATCCATTCATCTGTTGATGGACATTTACGTTGTTTCCACCACGTGGCTAATGATGCAATGAATGTGGGAATTTAGGTATCTCTTTGAGATCCTGATTTCAATTCTTTTGGATAAATACCCAGCAGTGGTACAATGGGATCGGATGGTAGTTCTATTTTTAATTTTTTTTTTTTTTTTGGCCATGCCTGAGGTATGTGGAAGTTCCCAGGCCAGGGATCGAACCGGAGCCACAGCAGTGACAACACTGAATCCTTAACCACTAGGCCACCAGGGAACTCCCTATTTTTAATTTTTTGAGGAACCTTCTTACTATTTTCCATGGCAGCTGCACTATTTTACATTTGTGTCAACAGGGTACAAGTGCTGCAATTTCTCCACATCTTTGCCAATACTTATCTTTCTTTGTTGTTAAGAGCCATCCTTACCGATGTGAAGTGATAGTTCATTGTGATTTTGATTTGCATTTCTCTGATAGTAATTTAGAGCATCTTTTCATATACCTGTTGGCTATTTGCATGTCTTTTTTTTTTCTGACTGCACCCATGGCTTATGGAAGTTCCTCGGGCCAGGGATCAAACCCCGGGCTGCAGTTGTGACCTTCACCACAGCTGCAGCAACACCGGCTCCTTAGCCCACTGTACCACAGGGGAACTTCCTCTTTGCCCATTTTTAAAATTTTATTTTATTTTATGATTATTTTTATTATTTTTTGGCTGCCTCATGGCATATGGAGTTCCTGGGCCAGGGATCAGATCTGAGCCACAGCTGTGACCTATGCTGCAGTTGTGACCTACACTGTACCTGGGGCAATGCTAGATCTAAGGATCTTCGTTCCAGTGGATCTAAGACCCACTGTTCCGGCCTGGGATCAAACCTGTGTCCCAGTGCTCCAGAGATACCACCAATCCCGTTGCACCACAGCGGGGACTCCACTTTGCCCGTTTTTAAATTGGGTTATTTGTTATTTTGCTGTTGAGTTGAAGGAATTCTTTATACATTTTGGATATTAATTCCTTATCAGATAGATAGTTTGAAAATATTTGCTCCCACTCCATAAGCTGTCTTTTCACGTTGTTGATGGTTTCTTTTGCTGTGCAGAAGCTTTTTAGTCTCTGCCCACTAGACCGTGAACACCTAAGGGCAAAAAGTGTGCATTTCACATCTTAGTCTCCAGTGCTGAGCGGAGTAGCGCCTGGCACACAGCGTACATTTAATAAATGCTTGTTGGAATAAAATTCTGTCATTTCCTGCCTCCACATTTCCCCAGCCCTGTATATTTACTTTCTCAGGCTGCCTCCTCACTTGTAATTCTCTCCGCCATGTCTTCTCAAGTCCAAATCACACCATTCTATGAGATTCACCTTAAAAATCATCTTTAAGAGAGGTTCCCGCTGTGGTGCAATGGGATCTGCAGTGTCTCCGCAGCTCTAGGATGCAGATTCAGTCCCCAGCCCAGCGCAGCGGGTTTAAGGATCTGGCATTGCTGTAGCTGCTGCCTAGGTCACAACTGCAGCTCAGATCTGATCCCTGGCCTGGGAACTCCACAAAAAAAAAAAAAAAAAAAAAATCACCTTTAAGAGAAAATTTCCTCTGCACCAGCTAAGAGCGATCTTTCCTTCCTTTGCCCATTCGACTTTATACGCAGCTCACTTAATAGATTTTTGGTTGTTAGGTTGCCTGATGTCTGAATGCCCTACCTCTGCTGCTCATCCTATAAATGTTTGACAGGTTTTACCTTCTCCTGCAGAATCTGAAAAGCTGGTGCTTGCTTTGCTTGCCTTCCTTGCAGCTAGGGGCCTGGCACGTGCCCTAGGCTGAACCAATGAAACATAGCCACTTGGTACTTTGTATTGAAAGTGGGAGGGGTAGAAAATGAACAGCCTTGAAGAATCTGTCTGGTGGTGGTTGCGATGGCAGCAGCTACACCGTCTCCAGGGCAACAGTGCCAGTGAGATGTCAGGGCCATCAGGTCACAGTCTAAACTCCAGCCTCTAGGAGTCACAGGAAGCAGCAGGCTTGCTCCTGCTGGAATGGTTTTGAGGCACAGTTGGGCCTATTCTTTTGGCTGCCTTGCTTTCCCTTTCTCTGTTTATTTTCTGAGTGTGATATTCCAGCCTTACCAATAGCTCAATAAAAAGCCTACATCTGGAGTTCCCATCGTGGCGCAGAGGAAACGAATCCGACTAGGAACCACCATGAGGTTGCAGGTTTGATCCCTGGCCTCGCTCGGCGGGTTAAGGATCTGGCATTGCTGTGCTGTAGGTCGCAGATGCGGCTTGGATCCTGTGTTGCTGTGGCTGTGATGTGGGCTGGCGGCTACAGCTCTGATTCGACCCCTAACCTGGGAATCTCCATGTGTCGCGGGTGAGGCCCTAAAAAAGAAAAAAAGCAGGAAAAAAGCCTACATCTGTGGCTGGAGCAGAAGAGCCTCAACTTGAAATGAGTGACAGGGTCTTTGATCATGGGGCTCTGAGCACGAATTCCCTGACTGAGTGCAGAGCTTTGTATACACGTGAAATTCATTAAATATTTCATGAGTCAATGAAAAAATAATTAGTGATTATTATATATAGGGAAACAGATTGCTTCTAGCTTTTTTTCCCTTTGTTAGCTTCTGGCATTTTTCATCAATGTCACTTTTCCTTGATATATGGACGTTTAACCTTCAGCACACTACATATTTAGAAAAAGACTTTAATTACTGAAGTTGACTCCATTAAGTTATATTGCCCATTATAAATTACAGTGCATATATCTGATTAACCCCAGATATTTCACTGTTAGATGAAATGAAGGGTTGAGAGAAGTACCCTCATAACAGTTCTGTGAGGAAGTTCCCATCGTGGCTCAGCAGCAATGAACCCGACTAGTATCCATGAGGATGCGGGTTCCATCCCTGGCCTCACTTAGTGGGTTACGTATCTGGCATGGCCTTGATCTGTGGTCTAGGTCGCAGACACGGCTTGGATCCCGTGTTGCTGTGGCTGTGGTATATTTTTCCCCTAAACAGAAAAATAAATAAATAACAGTTCTGTGGTTTGTGTGGCTGAATATGGGGAGGAGGAAACTTGGGCAGAAGCCCTACTCGCATGCTGGCTCGTGCACGTTGTCATTTTTTTTTTTTTGATTATTAATAGCCATCTTAACAGGTGAGGTGAATGTTCACTTATGCACAAGAAAGTAGAAGGCCTCACATGAAGAAGTGATGTTGTAGGTGACCTTGTGTGCCTGCATTTGCTTGTAAACATGGCTTTGTGTCCCACCCCAAGAATATACATTGACTTTATTTTTCTTTTCTTTTCTTTTTCTTTTTGTCATTTTAAGGCCACACCCACAGCTTATGGAAGTTCCCAGGCTAGGGGTCGAATCAGAGCTGCAGCTGCCGGCCTACGCCACAGCCACAGCAACAGCCAGATCCGAGATGCAACTGCAACCTGCACCACAGCTCACGGCAACGCCGGATCCTTAACCCACTGAGCGAGGCCAGGGATTGAACCCACATCCTCATGGATACCAGTTAGATTCGTTTTCCCTGTACCACGTTGGGAGCTCCTCTGTTTGGTTCTTGATTTCAATTATTTATTTTTACAGTATTGGAATTAGAAAAAAAAACATTTAGTTGACACCCACAGCAATGCAGAGTTACAGCAGTTACCTGTGTTAGCCTACACCTATGATGCAAAAACCCCTGAGACCTCTCAGCTATAAAAATCCTCCACCAGTTACCAGGTTTCACCTGAAATCCATTGTATGCTGTTCAAGGATGGCTATTAGAAAACACAAGAGAGATCATCTCTGTTTTGTTCTGGTTCATTCTTTTCTGTTTTTCACTTGCATCTCTGCAGCGTTTTCGTCTATTTCCAGTTCTGGCTATTGCTTCAAATCATTGCAAAAACTTTTTTTCCCTCCTGGCTTTGACAGATCATAGAACATGATTGGTTTGGGAGAATTCGGCATAGTTTCTTCTCATGGTTTGTTTCTGGCAAAAAGAGGGACCCCTCCTCCCCCAAAAAAACCCCTGTAGCTTCAATTTTAGTCAGAAACAAGCGTAGACTTTGTAGAGAAGAGAACAGGGTTTTGCCTTTGAAAGATGATTTAAAAACCACTCCTTCCTTTTCTGAGCTCCTTTCAAAACACACCATCCATTAGGGATGCTTTAGATCAGCACCGTCAAGGGAGGGTTGTCTTGATAATGAAAATGTTCTAAAATTCTGGCCGTTCAGTACATTAGCCACTAGCTACATGTAGGTCTTGAGGACTTGAAATGTTGTGTGTGATTGAGGGACTGAACATTTAATTTTATTGACTTTTAATTAATTAAAATTTAAGCAGGAGTTCCCTTCATGGCTCAGTGGTTAACGAATCCGAATAAGAACCGTGAGGTTGCGGGTTCGATCCCTGGCCTCACTCAGTGGGTTAAGGATCCAGCGTTGCCGTGAGCTGTGGTGTAGGTTGCAGACGCGGCTCGGATCCCGCGTTGCTGTGGCTGTGGCGAAGGCCGGCGGCTACATCTCCTGTTAGACCCCTAGCCTGGGAACCTCCATATGCCGCGGGTGCGGCTCTAGATAAAAGGCAAAAAGACAAAAAAAAAAATTTAAGCAGTCACATGTGGCTCCTAAAGCATATAGCTAGTAGCCAGCCCAGAACTGATAAGACCATCTGGTATTATTATCAAGATGCAGTCTTTCTCTTGGCAGATGCAAACTATTTTATACAGAATGGATAAACAACAGGGTCCTACCGTATAACACAGGGAACTATGTTCAATATCCTGTAATAAACCATAACGAAAAGGAATATGAAAAATTGTATATATATATATATATACATATATATGTATGTATAACTGAATCACTTTACAGGAGAAATTAATACAACTACACCTCAATTTTTTTTTAGAAGATGCAATCTTTGTCATATTTCTGCCCTGGTATTCTGGGATGCAGGCTTCCATCCTTGCTTTGTGGCTACCAACAACTATGGTGCCTCTAACCTTCAAACCTGCCTTCCAGGAGGAAAAATCAGAAAGAGGAAGAGGAGAAACGAGAAATCATTTGTACTTGTCACGGGGCTTAACTGTAATGGAGATTGGGAAATGGAGTTTTTACTTTTTATAGCCTTGAGAGCAGAGGTAGGCAAAGAGAAAAATAGGGTTTGAATCAGCCAAACCATAATGTCTCCCTCAGTTCTGAAACTTACTAGGCCTTCGTGGACCACTGAGAAACCAGACACGTGCTTAGAGAAAAATAGCTGATTAGATAGCTCTCTAGCAAGGGGGCAGGCAGGCAGGCGGCTGGAAACTGCCAGGTGATTCTGGTGTAAAACTGATTATGCTCATTTTTTCAGCTGACGAAATCCAAGAGACAAGTGCAGAAAGGTTAAGTGATCTAAGACAATACATATAATACCTTAATGAGTAGAGGTTCTTGGAGTTCCCTGGTGGCTAAGTGGGTTAAGGATCCAGTGTTGTCACTGCTATGACTCAGGTTGCTCCTGTGGCGCTTTGATCCCTGGCCCTAGAATTTCTGTATGCCACAGACCTGGCAAGAAAGAAAGAAAGAAAGGAAGGAAGGAAGGAAGGAAGGAAGGAAGGAAGGAAGGAAGGAAGGAAGGAAGAAAGAGAGAAAGAGGAAAGGAAAGGAAAGGAAAAGAAAAGACAGAAGAAAAGAGTAGGGATTCTAAATCTTGGTTGAGGAGTGCAATTACCTTCGGAGATTTTAAAAATCCCAGTGCCCAGGCTGGACCCCTGACCAGTTCATTCATTCTCAAGGGAGGGGTGGTGTCTGGAGTGCAGCTAAGTTTGAGGATTCTGTTGTGGTTACCTATTGCTGTGTAATAAAGTACCCCAAGACTTTGTGCCTTAAAACAACTTTTTTTTTCTTTTTAGTGCTGCACCTGCATCACATGGCAGTTCCCAGGCTAGGGTACAAATCAGAGCTGCAGCTGCAGGCCTATGCCACAGCCACAGCCACAGCCATGCCATATCCGAGCTGCATCTGTGACCTACATGGCAGCTTGCAGCAATGCTGGATCCTTAACCCACTGAGTGAGGCCAGAGATGGAACCTGCATCCTCACGGACACTATATTGGGTTCTTAACCAGCTGAGCCACAATGGGAACTCCAAAACATTTTTTTATGGCTTATTGTGGTGATTCTTTTCTTTCGCATGGTGTTGACAGCAGTCACTCTTTGACGTTCAGTGAGCAGAAGGGCTGGTCTAGAGGGTCTAAGATGAATCCATTCATGTGCCTGGCACCTTGATGGAAATGGTTCTTCAGAGGCTGGGCTCAGTTGGGACTGTTGACTAAAGCATGTGGCCTCTCTAGCTCCGGGGCCTTAAGATATGGACTCCTTACGTGGCTGCTCTAAGAGAGAATATCACAGTGAACAAGGTAGAGTGTGACCTAGCTTTGGAAATCACATGATGCCACTTGTGTCATACTCTGTTGGTCAAAGCAGGCATCAGCTCACCCAGCATCAATGGAGGGACATAGACCCCTCCTCTTTTCAGGCTGCTAAAACAACATATCATGGATTGGGTAGCTTGTAAATAAAAGAAAATTTTCTCTCTCACAGTTCTGGAGACTGGGAAGTCCGAGATCAAGGCAACAGCATAGCCACGTTCTGGTTAAAGCTGGCCTTCTGGTTCATAGTTGGCACCCTCTGTAATATCCTCACATGGTGGAAAGGGTGAAGCTCTCTAGGGCCTCCTGAGGCACTAATCCTATTCATGAGGGCCCCACCCTCATGACTTAAGCACCTCCCAAAGCCCCCATCTTCTTTTTTTTTTTTTTTGCCTTTTGTCATTTTAGGGTCGCACCTGCGGCATGTGGAGGTTCCCAGGCTAGGGGTCTAATCGGAGCTGTGGCCACTGGCCTGCGCCGCAGCCACAGCAACGCAGGATCCGAGCTGCGTCTGCAACCTACACCACAGCTCACGGCAACGCCGGATCGTTAACCCACTGAGCAAGGGCAGGGATCGAACCCACAACCTCGTGGTTCCTAGTCGGATTCGTTAACCACTGAGCCATGACGGGAACTCCCCCAAAGCCCCCATCTTCTAATGCCATCATTTGGAGCATTAAGATTTCAACATATGAGCCTTGGGGAGGACCCCAAACATTCAGGAGATAGCACGCTTCCTCTCTCGGTAGGAGGAAAGTCAAATCATTTGTGGCCATGTTTTCAAAGTGCAGCCGGTGCTTACAGAGCAGTAGTTCTCAAACTTTAATATACATTTGAATCCTCTGTGGTTCCTATTGAAATGCACATTTTTAAACATTTTTTTATTAAAGTATAGTTGATCTACAATGTTGTGCCAATTTCGACTGTACAGCAAAATGTGTTAGTGAATCATTTCAAGCTGAGACATTCTTGACTAATTCTCACCACTTCCTTTATTTCTTAAGTACTAAGTTGAAAGAATCGTTTCCAGGGATAGTTCTCATTAATGCCTTCAGGAGCTCAGTAGGTTCTATACATACGTGAAGCATTCAGCGTGAGAAAATATAGAGCGGGGAGGGTTATGGGAAATTGGAGAGCGCGTGTCCCCTTACCATATTCGAGTATAATAAACAAATAATAAAAAAATAATAACAGTATTAAAGAAAATAAGTAGGAGTCCCCATCGTGGCTCAGTGGTTAACGAACCCGACTAGGAACCATGAAGTTGTGGGCTCGATCCCTGGCCTCGCTCAGTGGGTTAAGGATCCGGCGTTGCCATGAGCTGTGGTGTAGGTCACAGACGCGGCTCGGATCCCGCGTTGCCATGGCTGCAGCATAGGCCGGGGCTACATCTCCGATTAGACCCCTAGCCTGGGAACCTCCACATGCTGTGGGTGTGGCCCTAAAATGACAAAAAGGCAAAAAAGAAAAAAAGAAAATAAGTAAATGTGATGGCCAAAAAAAAAAAAAAATGTGCTTACAGGAGTTCCCTGGTGGCTCAGCAGGTTAAAGATCCAGCATTTTCACTACTGTGGTTCTGGTCGCTGCCATGGCACAGGTTTAATCCCCAGCCTGGGAACTTCTGCATGCCATGGGTATGGCCAAAACAACAACAACAAAAAAATGTGCTCCCAGAATGGTTTTGGCCAACCTGTGACCTCTGATAGAAATGTACACTTAGTGTTCTTATCAGACAGACCAGGTAAGTGGCAGCAGCACCTGATATGGAACTAATGTGCCCTGTAGGCAAGTCCATTCTTACCTTGGTGTTGAATATGTCCCTCCCGCTCTGCCTGTACTATCTTAAACAAGTTAAAGAAGGAAGGATTGCCTGAAGGAGGCTATGCTGCTGTATCATTTACAATTAAGTTTGGCTATAAAGGACAGCCCCCTTGGCCCGAACAAATAATAAGATAGAATTTTCTCTGCCCTCTCTCTCTCTCAGGTACAGGGAATCTGGAAATAGGCTGTGCACGAATGGTAAGAGTATCTTCTAGTTATCATTGGGGTCTGTCTCTTCTCTTTTCACCTTACCATACTCAGAGCAGTTTCCATCTTCAAGGTCACCTCTTGGTCCACATTGGCAGGTGGTGCGTCAGTCATCAAATCTGTTTTGCAGGAGTTCCCTTCATGGCTCAGTGGTTAATGAATCCGACTAAGAACCATGAGGTTGCGGGTTCGATCCCTGGCCTTGCTCAGTGGGTTAAGGATCCGGCGTTGCCGTGAGCTGCGGTGTAGGTTGATAGACAAGGCTCGGATCCCGCCTTGCTATGGCTGTGGCGTAGGCCGGCAGCTACAGCTCCTGTTAGACCCCTGGCCTGGGAACCTCCATATGTCATGGGTGCGGCCCTAGATAAGGGAAAAGGACAAAAAAAAAATCTGTTTTTCAGGTTGGAAGACAGGAAAAAAGAGATAGAACAAATGGTCTTCCGTTGTTAAGGATCCTACCTGGAAGACCCATGCAACGCTTCCACTCACATTTCACTGAACAGAACTTAGTCGCATGGCCATGCTGTGCTGCAAGGGAAGCTGGGAAATTGTACTTTTCTGATTTTTTGCTTTTTGGCTGGGCACGTTCACTAGGTTTCCATTAGTAAGGAAGCAAAGGGTAGAAGAAGGGGATATTGAAGGCTGACTAGTTATTTCTGCCTCGGTTACAAATCAGTGGCTCTTATTGAACCTGCCAAAGTGAGTTTGTAGAAGCTGAAGAATAAATGTTGTACCAAAATTTATTTACATAAAGCTGGTCTTCATTTTTTTCAGCAGTAGGCAAGAGAAGACCTGTTTTTACTGAGTGAAATTCACATAATATCATCCACTTTATTTTTATTTTTTTAAGTTTATTTTGTTTTATTTTTTGGCTGCACCCTTGGCTTGTGGAAGCTCCCGGGACAGGGATCAGACACACATCACAGCTGTAACCAGAGCCACAGCAGTGAGAACATCGGATTCTTAACCTTTTTTTTTTCTTTTTAGGGCTACACCCATGGCATATGGAAGTTCCCAGGATAGGGGTCGAATTGGAGCTGTAGCTGCCGGCCTACACCACAGCCACAGCAACGCGGGATCCGAGCCGCGTCTGCTGACCTACACCATAGCTCATGGATCCTTAACCCACTGAGGGAGGCCAGGGATCATACCTGCATCCTCATGGATCCCAGTCGGACTCGTTAACCGCTGAGCCACGACGGGAACTCTGCCAATATCAACTGTTTCAATGTGAACACTTCAGTGGCATTTAGTGCATTCGCAGTGTTGTGCAAACATTACCTCTGGTTCCAAACATCTTCATCACCCCAATGGAACCTGAACCCATTAAGCAGTTGTTCTCATTCCACCCCCCCCACCCGCCTCCCGCCAGCCCCTGGTGATCACCAACCTACATTCAGTCTCTGTGGATTTACTGATTCTGGATATTTCCCGTGAATGGAATCATACGATATGTGACTTTTTGTGTCTGGCTTCCTTCACTTAGCGTAATGTTTTCAAAGATCATGCATGGCATCAGTACTTTGTGGCAGAACATTGGAAGAAAATCCTCTTAGCACATATAGTGCCTGTCCCCCTTCATGTCACATTCTAAAGGGCATTGCCTTTTAATTGGGTAACAAGTTCCTGAACAGCCTGTTTTTTTTTGTTTGTTTTTTGTTTTTTTGTTTTGTTTTGTTTTTTGTTTTTGTCTTTTCAGGTCACAACTGTGGCATAGGGGAGTTCTTCAGCTAGGGGTCGGATCGGATCTGCAGCTGCCAGCCTACGCCACAGCCACAGCAACGCCAGATCCAAGCTGAGTCTGCGACCTACACCACAGCTCACGGCAACCCCAGATCCTTAACCCACTGAGGGAGGCCAGGGATCGAATCTCATCCTCATGGATGCTAGTTGTGTTCATAACCTGCTGAGCCACAAGGGGAACTCCCCTGAGCCGTCTTGCTGTGGCAGACATTGGTATGAGTTATGGGACCTTGGTGGAAATACCCTCTTTGTAGCTAAAGGATCCTTGATTTTCTATGGAGCAGAAGCCTCACAACTGCACTAAGCCAGCTGTGACAATCCTGTTCTTTGTCTTCTCAGCCTGTCTTGCAGCCAGAAGTGGTGACTTAAGCTCTGAGCAATGAGACGCAAGCTGAGAGACAGGTCTAGAAAACATTTTGCCTTTTTTTTTTTTTTTTTTTTTTGCTTTTTAGGGCCGCACTCGTGGCATATGGAAGTTCCCAGGCTAGGAGTTGAATCGGAGGTGTAGACACTGGCCTACGCCAGAGCCACAGCCGTGTCTGCGACCTACACCACAGCTAACGGGCAACGCTGGATCCCAGACCCACCGAGCAAGGCCACAGATCAAACCCGAGTCCATGTGGATAGTGGTTGGATTCGTTGCCACTGGGCCACAATGGGAACTCTCTTGCCTTCTTGATAAAAGGAGAATGAGATGACAGGGGACCCTCCCCCCATTTTCCTGCTCTGAACCGATGGGGCTGTGTTACCAAACCGAACTTGGGTCCGCTGGCCTGCTGCACAACACAGCCAATTTCCTAACACAAGGTTGTGGTGAAGGAAAGTACATTTGTTGCAGGGTGCCAGGCAAACACAGGCAGCTCATGCTCGAAAGACCAGAAACTCCCAGATGGCTTTCAGGGAAGGGTTTTTTGGTTGGTTGGTTTGTTTTTGTTTTTTATGGCTACACCCATGACGTAGGGAAGTTCCCAGGCTAGGAGTCGGATCAGAGCTCCAGCTGCCGGCCTGCGCCACAGCCACAGTCACACCAGGTACGACCTACGTTGCAGCTTGCATCCACACCGGATCCTTAACCCACTGATGGAGGCCAGGGATCAAACCCGCATCCTCATGGATGCTAGTGGGATTCGTTAACCACTGAGCCATGACGGGAACTCCACGGTGGTGCTATTTTAAGACTCTCAATCATCCACCTTCTGGTTCCAGCCAGTCTGGAGTCTCCTTGCTCAGGCTCAACATGGAGTTGTCCTTCTCCACCTGGTCGGGGGTTTTAGTTCCTTTAGAACAAGGTAAGTGTCTGATTGTTATTTATATTCTTTGAGGAGGATCTAGAACTCTGTTTTATCCCTGACTGTTGTTTAAGCTGTCATTGGTTTTCCTGCTTAACTGCTTTTCCTTTGGTTCTGTATTCCCTCACGTCCCTAGTTAGTAACTGCTTGAGTCTGTTCTTTGGAACTTGAGGAAGACCGAGGAGACTAAAGCGTTTTTTCCTACAAACAAGAAATGGGGGGCCTCGGGGAGCTTTTGTGCCTGGGAAGGCACTGCTGGGTCCTACTTGGTTTCAATCCCCCTTTTCTGTGATACTCCTCAGTTTCCGAGAGGAACAGGGACAAGACAAGAAAGACAGTAAAGTTTTGGAAGGGGAGTTCCCGTCGTGGTGCAGCGGAAACGAATCTGACTAGGAACCATGAGGTTGCAGGTTCGATCCCTGGCCTTGCTCAGTGGGTTAAGGATCCGGCGTTGCCGTGAGCTGTGGTGTAGGTCGCAGACACGGCTCGGATCCCGCGTTGCTGTGGCTGTGGTGTAGGTCAGCGGCTACAGCTCTGATTAGACCCCTAGCCTGGAAACCTCCAATATGCCGTGGGTGTGGCCCTGACAAGACCAAAAAAAAAAAAAAAAAAAAAAACTTAAAGTTTTGGAAAGGAGATTAATCATAAGCTTGGCAAGGGAACTCAGCTTCAGGAGGATTCTGTTTCAGCTGCAGTATTTATCTCTCAATCATAAAGGCTTGGTTATGTGGAAATGCAGTTCTTACATCCTTGAGGCACTTGAACCTATACTAGCAGCTTCCTATGGAGAGAACTGTTATATGAATAAGATAAACTCCTATTTGCCTCCACCCTGGGAGACAGGTTTTCTGCTGCTTATAGCAAAAGTCTTTCTTCCTTCCTTCCCTCCCTCCTTTCTTTGTTTCTTTTTCTTTCCCACCCACAGCATGTAGAATTTCCCAGGCCAGGGATTTAACCCGCACCACCGCAGCAACCCCAGCTGCTGAAAGTGACAACGGCAGATCCCTAACCCACTGCACCACAGGGGAACTCCCAGCAAAAGTCTTTCTTCCTTTTTTCTTCCTTCTTTCTTTCCTTCAGAGCCACACCCTCAGCATATGGAAGTTCCCAGGCTAGGAGCCTAATTGGAGCTACAGCTGTCAGCCTACAGCACAGCCACAGCAATGTGGGGATCCAAGCTGAGTCTGCAACTTACACCACAGCTCACGGCAATGCTGGATCCCGACCCATTGAACGAGGACGGGGATCGAACCTGCATCCTCTTGGATACTAGTCGGATTCGTTTCCACTGCACCATGACAGGAACTCCCCAGCAAAAGTATTTCTAATAAACCTGCTGAGTTTCTTTTAATTGATGAGTTCTCCCTGTACACGTCAGAGGCAAAAGTTTACAGCCATCCTGGGAAGAAGTATGATGTCTGTGGAGGGGGCTCTTAAGGTATATTGAAGCAAAACTCTGATTAGAGTCTGAGGCAGCACTTTACTAACACAGCTGCTGGGTCATAAACATATAGTCTGCCTGGCTTTGCACAGACATGAGGGCAGTGGTACCTGGGTCTTCCCCATGTCTTTCTGCCCATCTTGAATTAAGAAAGGGATCATCTGTTCATACCTATGGAAGTCAGCATACTTACAGAAGTTCCCCAGGGGCTGTTCGACCTTAGCTGTAATCAACTCAGGGAGTGGTGCACTGCAGCCATCCTTGGATGGAGGCCCAAATTTGGAGGATGCTAAAAGGAGCTTTAAAAAAAAACACAAGATCTACATTTTGCTTAATGTAGTGAGACAGGAGCAAGCAGATAGGCGGGATAAACCTGAACTGTTAATAAAATCATTGAGGGAGTTCCCGTTGTGGTGCAGTGGAAATGAACCCGACTAGTATCCATGATGATGTGGGTTCGATCCCTGTTCACGCTCAGTGGGTTGAGTACCCGGCGTTGCCATGAGCTGAGGTGTAGGTTGCAGGTGTGGCTTGGATCCTGCATTGCTGCTGTGGTGTAGGCTGGCAGATACAGCTCTGATTCCACCCCTAGCCTGGGAACTTCCATATGCTGCAGGTGCAGCCCTAAAAAGACAAAAAAAAAAAAAAAAGAAAGGAAAAGAAAAGAAAAGAAAAAAACCATTGAGGGGTATCTTCAGCTTGTATAGGCTCTTTTTAAAATTTTTAAAATGTCTTGATAATAAGGGCATTCTCTCTAGCATTTGGTTAACTATTTTCAGATTCCTTTAAGATAATTTAAAAGGAATCTGGAGCTTTCTCAAAGCTTTGTTTAAATGACACATTTAGAGGAGTCTCAATGTGTTTAATGAGAAACATAAAACTATGAGTGTCTAGAAATGACTTTGTTTTTTTTTCTAGAGATCTGAACTGAGACTGAATTTGAATCAGGAGGGATTTTTGGCCTTTGGAAATAGAATATTCTAAGAATGAAGCCCTATGATTTGTGGATGATAAAATAACTGGGAAAAAAAGCCCAAATCTTTTCTTTTATATTTAAAAATACTTTTTATTTCATTAGGAACATTTACAAGGGTGTTATAGCATTAGAGATATAAAAGGTGTTTAAATCCTTTCAGTTTCCTGAGGCTGCGCTGAATTTTGACTGTACATATTTACCAGCACAGATCAAATAAGTGGGTCTTGCCAGCTGATACTCCATAGAAACAAATCAACAAAAGTAAGAAGGGGACAGAAAATATATTAGACAAAAGCAAATGATAACTAAAAAGTATGAATTCTAAATAAAGCAGATGATCAAAAATCCATGAGGCACCTTGCAAAATATAGAATTCACAAAATGACTTCCAGTTAAATTTTATTATATGTATATAGCTAAACGTTAAAAAAAAAACACATATCCTCTGCTTTACTTATATATGTTTAATCATTTATTCAACAAATGTTTTTGAACATCTATGTACCAGGCATTGTGCTCAATGCATTATTTAGCTAGAGATAAATATAGAAAGCAGCAATGAAAAATACAGCAACAATTAAAAAGGCTCAGGGTTCCCGCTGTGGCTCAGTGGTAATGAACTTGACTAGTATCCATGGGGACATGGGTTTGATCCCTGGCCTCACTCTGTGGGTTTAGGATCTGGTGTTGCTGTGAGCTGTGGTGTAGGTTGCAAATGTGGCTCGGATCCTGTGTTGCTGTGGCTGTGGTGCAGGTCGGCAGCTGTAGCTTCAATTTGACCCCCAGCCTGGCAACTTCCCTATGCCATGGGTGCGGCCCTAAAAAGGCCAAAAAAAAAAAAGTCTCAATCCCTACCTCTAAAGAGCATGTTGTAGGATTTCAACAAATAATTAGATAATGTGATACAATGCAGGGAGGGTCGTATTACAAGTAACCACAGGTATTAGGGGAAAATATAGAAAACAGACCTTATCCAGACTAGGAAGGCTTCCTGGAGTAGGTAGCATCTGAATTAGGCTTTCAAATCCTGACAGCAGGTGTCAGGTCAAAATGATTAGTAAGGAAAAGTGGAGCATATACATCAGCTTAGAGGCATAAAGTGTCTTGATGCTCTTAGGGAAGAGTGAGGCAGTAGGGGCCATGGCTAGAGATGAATTTAGAGTGGTAGGCACAGCACCAGCAATGCTGGATCCAAGCCGTGTCTGTGACCTACACCACAGCTCACAGCAACACTGGATCTCTGACCCACTGATCGAGGCCAGGGATCAGAAATGCATCTTCATGCATACTAGTCGGGTTCATTAGTGCCGAGCCACAATGGGAATTCTTTGTTTTGTCTTTTTTTTTTTTTTTGTCTTTTGTCATTTTGGGGCTGCACCCGTGTCATGTGGAGGTTCCCAGGCTAGGGGTCTAACAGGAGCTGTAGCTGCCGGCCTGTGCCATGGCCACAGCAACGCGGGATCCGAGCCGCGTCTGCAACCTACACCACAGCTCACGGCAACGCCGGATCCTTAACCCACTGAGCAAGGCCAGGGATCGAACCCTCAAACTCATGGTTCCTAGTCGGATTCGTTAACCACTGAGCCATGACGGGAACTCCTGTTTTGTCTTTTGAAGAAGGTCCTAAAAACTATATGACCGGTTGGGGGTAGTAGCTAATACTACGGTGATAATCATTTCGTAATTTATAAATGTATCAAATCTACACATTGTACACTCCTTACACAATGTCATGTGTCAATTATATCTCAATAAAGTCTAGGAAAAAAGAGAATGTCATAAAAATAGATTCACATAGTGTACAATCTTTGAGACTGACTTCCACTCAGCATAATGCCTTATTATTTTAATAATTATTAAAATAATTTATTAGGGGAGTTCCCATCGCGGCTCAGTGGTTAACGAATCCGACTAGGAACCATGAGGTTGCAGGTTCGATCCCTGGCCTTGCTCAGTGGGTTAAGGATCCAGCGTTGCCGTGAGCTGTGGTGTAGGTTGCAGATGTGGCTCGGATCTGGTGTTGCTGTGGCTCTGGTGTAGGCTGGTGACTACAGCTCTGGTTAGACCCCCAGACTGGGAACCTCCATATGCCCCAACTGCGGCCCTAGAAAAGGCAAAAAGACAAAAAAAAAAGAAAAGAAAAGAATTTATCAGGCCTATTGATTGTTCAGTTCTTTTTATTGGTGAGTAGTGTTCCATTGTATGATATATAGTGTGTGTTAATCCATTCACTCATTGAAGGACATTTGGGTTGTTTCTAATTTGAAGGGTATTATAAATAAAGCTATGATTAACATTATATATAAGTTTTTGTATGAACATAAGTTTCATTCCTCTTGGATATATACCTAGGAGTGGGCTTACTTGCTCTTATGTTCAGTTTTTTAATTTTATGATTTTTATTTTTTCCGTTATAGTTGACTTACCATGTTCTGTCAATTTCAACTGTACAGCAGTGGCCCAGTCATACACATGTATATTTACATATTCTTTTTCTCACATTATCCTCCATCATGTTCCATCCCAAGTGACTGGATATAGTTCCCTGTGCTATACAGCAGGATCTCATTGCTTATCCACTCCAAAGGCAATAGCTTGCACCTAATAACCCCAGACTTCCAGTCCATCCCACTCCCTCCCCCGCCCCCTTGGCAACCCACAAGTCTGTTCTCCAAGTCCTCTTATGTTCATTTTATAGGGAACTACCAAACTATTTTCCAGAGTGACTGTACCAATTTTGCATTTCTAATTTGCATTTCCATCAGCAGTGTATAGAGGTTCCAGGTACTCTGCTTTCTTACCTTCGCTTGGTATTGTCAGCACTTTTTATTTAAACCATTCTATAGGTATTTTTTTTATGGCTCCACCCATAGCATATGGAAGTTCCCCAGCCAGGGATGGAATCTGAGCCGCAGCTGTGACCTATGCTGCAGTGGTGTCAATGCCACATCCTTTAACCCACTGCGCCCGGCTGGGGATCAAACCCACACCTCTGCAGCAGCCCCAACCACTGCAGTTGGATCTTAACTCACTGGACCACGGCAGGAACTCCTAATAGGTGGTAACCATAGCATTGATTTCCATTTATCTAATGGCTGATTATGTTCAACGTCTTTTCATGTCATTATTTGCCATCCACATGTCCTCCTTTGTGAAGTGTTTGTTGTCCATTTTGGGGGGAGGGGGCCCAGGGTGCAGCAGCTCCATGTGGGATCTCAGTTCCCAGACCAGTGACTGAACCTGGCCACCACAGTGGTGAAAGTGCCTAACTGCTAGACCACCAGGGAACTGCCTGCCCTGATTTCTGAACTACAGAAACTGTGAGATAAGAGATGTGTTTTGTTTGAAGTCACTCAGTTTGTGGGTAGTTTGTTACACAGCAATAGAAAATGCATACAGATTGTTATGTCTTCTTGGTGGATGGATCAGTTATTATTATGTCATATCCGTCTTTATTCCTAGTGATATTCTTTGCTGGGATGTCGTAATCTGTCTGATATTAATAAAATCACTCCAGCTCTCTCTTATTAACTTGTATATACGTCTTCATCCTTTTACTTTAAATTACTTTGTCAGGATATTTGCAGTGAATTTCCTCCAACTCTTTCCTCCCTTCCTTCTTCCTTCCTTCCTCCCTCCCTTCCTCCATCCCTCCCTCCCTCCCCGCTCTCTGTCCCCCTCTCTCCCCCCTCCCCTTTCTTTCTTTCATGACAAAGTCAAGTTTCTTGCAACAGATTAAACCAGCGGAGATAAGACATGGGGGTGGGGGGCAGGCATAGGAGGTTGCTGAGAGCATCATCCTGGCCTTGGCCCGAGTGGAGTTCTCAGCACCCCGGGGAACTGATCAGTGTCCTTTGGACCTGCTGATCACCTGCTCTTGGGCTAGGCCCCCGCTAAAATTCAAGGCACAGAACTCAAGCCTCTGGGGAGCACGGCCCCTCCTTCCTATGGGGTCTCCTTCGCAGGTCCGAGCACAGAGGAGGGGGCTGTGGTGATGACCCTGCTGGAGCAGCATCCTTAGCAAAGTGTCTTAGGGAGTTAGTTCCCGTCGTGGCTCAGCAGGTCACCAACCTGACTAGTATCCATGAGGATGGGTGTTGGATCCCTGGCCTCGCTCAGTGGGTTAAGGATCTGGCGTTGCCGTGAGCTGTGGGGTAGGTCACAAATGAGGCTCAGACCCCGCGTTGCTGTGGCTGTGGCGAAGGCCAGCAGCTGCAGCTTCTATTTGACCCCTAGCCTGGGAGCTTCCACATGCTGCAGGTGCGTCCCTAAAAAGGGGGAAAAAAAAAAAGGAAGGTGTCTTGGTGAAGGAGAGGCTGCTGCTTTCTTGGTGAGGACCTTCAACTGTGCCAGCTTCTTGACACGCTTCTTGGCAGCTTTCATTGCCAGGTCATGTTTGATGTTCTTTGGATCTGGACCTCCAGGTTTTTCTTGAGCTTTTGTTGTTGCACAATGGGTGCCTTCTTGGGTGTGACCTCCGGCCAGTTCTGCTTCAGGGCCACCACTGTCTCGCTCTTGGCCAGCTTCTGCACCTGAAGTGAATTTCTAGGCACTTATTTTGGAGTCCTGTTTTTCCTACCCATTATGACACTCCCTCTTAATTGACTTGTTTAGACCATTTACATTTAATGTAGCTATTGATATGTTTGGATTTAGGTCTACCATCTTATTATTTGTTTTCTTTTGTTTCCTCTGGGTTTTGTTCCTCCATTTCCCCTCCCTTTTTTTTTGGATTTCTTTGAACGCGTTTTAGTTTTCCATTTAATTTATCTATTGTGTTTTTTATTTTTACCTCTTTGTACATTCTAGGGAATATAACATACATACTTAAAATTTTACAATCTACCTAGAATCAATATTTTACCAATTTGAGTGGAATATAGATAACATACTAACATATAGGCCCCTTTATACTGTCCCCATTATGTTATGGTTGTGTATTATATCGACTTACATTGAAAATCCCATCAGACCATGTTATAATTTTTACTTTAAATCAAAGCCTATTTTAGTTTTTTATTTTATTTTATTTTATTTTATTTTATTTTCGGCTGCACCTGTGGCATAAAGAAGCTCCCAGGCCAGGGACTGAACCCGTGCCACAGCAGTAACCAGAGCCATAGCACTGACAACACCAGATCTTCAACCACTAGTTTGCCAGGGAACTCCTCAAAGAGCCTATTTTAAGGAAGGATTTTTAAGGAGAGGAAGAACCTCTCTTAGCCATCTTTTTATAACAGGTCTGCTGGCAATAGAGCCTCTCAGTTTTCCTTCTTTGGAGAATGTCTTTATTTCACTGAAATAAAGTTGAAACCTGCTATTGCTGGATATATAATTTTGGGTTGAATAATAGTTCTTTCAGCACTTGAAAAATATTGTGTACTTCCTTATGACCTCCTTGGTTTCTGATGAGAAATCCATAGTTATTTGAATTGTCATTATCCTAAATATAATGTGTTATTTTTCTCTTTCTATTTTAAATACATTTTGTCTTTTCTTTTTTCCCAGCAGTTATATCTGGGCATTGATTCTGAGTTTGTCCTGTTTGGGGTTTGCTGATGCTCTTGAATCTGTAGACTTATTTCTTTCAGTAACTTTGGAATGTTTTTACTTATTTATTTGTTTTTATTTTTTGGCTGTGCCTGAGGCATGTGGAAGTTCCCAGGCTAAGGATCAAACCCATGCCACAGTAGTGACCTGAGCCAATGCAGTGACAGTGCCAGATTCTTAACCTGCTGAGCTATAAGAGAAGTCCTGGAATGCTTTTAAGTATTATATATTTACATTTTTTTCCACATCACACTCTCTCTCCTGTCTTAGGACTCCAAATACATGACTGTTAGACCTTTTCCTATTATCCTGTAGGTCCTTGTGGGTATATTATTTCTCAATTTTTCTGCTCTGTTGTTGAAGCTGGATCATTTCTATTGGTCTGTCTTCAAATTTACTCTTTGGAGTTCCCGTCATGGCGCAGCAGAAATGAATCCAACTAGGAACCATGTGGTTGTGGGTTCGATCCCTGGCCTCGCTCAGTGGGTTAAGAATCTGGCATTGCTGTGAACTGTGGTGTAGGTCACACACGCAGCTTGGATCTGGTGTTGCTGTGGCATAGGCTGGCACCTGTAGCTCTGATTAGACCCCTGGCCTGGCAACCTCTGTATGTCACTAGTGCGGCCCTAAAAAGCCAAAAAAAAATATTACTCTTTCTGAGAGTTCCCTGATAGCCTAGTGGTTAAAGATCCGGCATTGTCACTGCTATGTCTCTGATCACTGCTGTGGTGTGGGTTCAGTTGCTGGCCTGGGAACTTAGGCATGCCATGGGCACAGCCAAAAACAAACAAACAAACAAACAGATTTACTCTTCCATCTTCATTTTGCTCCTGAACCCATTCAGGCACTTTTAAAAGGTCAGTTATTGCATTTTTCAGTTATAACATTTCAATTTGGTTCTTCTTTTGTCATTTACTCCTTTGGTGAGAATTTCTGTCTTTATATTCATTTCAAGATTGTTTGCTTTAAATTGTTGGAGCATTTTTACACTTGATCTTAGCCAAAAGACACTGAAGTGATTGTTGAAGCATTTTAATAATAGCTGTTTTAAAGTCTTTTTCAAGCTAATTCTAATATCTGTGTCATGTGTCATCATAGTATTGCTGTCTATTGATTCCTTTTCAATAGTGAATCAATAACTGAGATTTTCCTTGTTCCGCACATGGTAAATAATTTTGGGTTGTAGTCTGGACATTTAAAATATTATGTTCTGGGAGTTCCCCCTGTGGCTCAGTGGTTAACGAATCCGACTAGGAACCATGAGGTTGCGGGTTCCATCCCTGGCCTCGCTCAGTGGGTTAAGGATCCCACGTTGTTGTGGCTGTGGTGTGGGCCGGTGGCTACAGCTCCGATTAGACCCCTAGCCTGGGAACCTCCATATGCCGCGGGTGCGGCCCTAGAAAAGGCAAAAAGACAAATAAAATAAAATAATAAAATAAAATATTATGTTCTGGGGCCTCGCATCTTGTTTTAAGCCTCTGGAGGAATATTCATATTTTTGTTTCGGCTTATCATCAACATGGTTGGGCCCAGATCATAAGTTCTCACTGGTCTTTTGTTGATCATGGCTCCCAAGTTAATTCAGTTTTCCAAACTTTTGCAGTGTTATTTAGATCTGTCCCATATGTGTTTTATCCAGTGGCTAGTCTATGGTATGGCTGGTGATCTGTTTCTTAGTTCAGTCTTTGTTATGTGATGTAGGATCAGATCCACATGAGGTTGAAGAGAATCTCGGAGCTCATAAAACAATGTGATAGGGTTATTTTCCCAAGTATCTCCCTTGTACTTTGCGGTTCCTCGGAGTTCCCCTATTTGACTCCTTGGCAAGAAATCAGAGTATTTTTTTTTTCTTCTTAAAACCGCACCTGTGGCATATGGAAGTTCCCGGACCGGGGACAAATTGGAGGTGCAGCTGCCAGCCTACACTACTGCCACAGCGACACTGGATCTGAGCTACATCCGTGACCTACACATTAACCCACTGAGCGAGGCCAGGGATTTGAACCTGCCTCCTCATGGATATTATGTCGGGTTCTTAAACTGCTGAGCCAGACCCACAATGGGAACTCCCATGAGTCTTTTTTTGTTTTGTTTTGTTTTGTTTTTTGCTTTCTAGGGCCACACCTGCGGCATATGGAGGTTCCCAGGCGAGGGGGCGAATCGGAGCTGTAGCTGCCGGCCTACACCACAGCCACAGCAACGTAGGATCCTTAACCCACTGAGCAAGGCCAGGGATCAAACCCGCAGCCTCACGGTTCCTAGTCGGATTCGTTAACCACTGAGCCACGACGGGAACTCCCCCGTGAGTCTTTATTTACTCCTCTCTGCTGTGCTCTTCCTGCAACTTCGCCCATGTCTAAAGCCAAGTAGTAGGAGGGCTGAGTGAAGAAAACTATATATAAATAGGGAGGCGCTCCCGCTGTTTGGGGACCAGAGCTACTCCAGTCAGAGAGGAAGGATCTCCCCTCTCTCATCATTTCAGGCACCTGAGAGCCTGCTTCCTCCACTGTCACTGTTGAGCCAGTGTCCTAGGGGGATCGCCTATTGGCTTGGGTGCGAGAGAATGGAGAAAGAAAAAATGGTGTACTTCCCTATTTTCTGTGAACATTAGGAGAGCTACTTCCTGCTCTCCCTGGTCACTTTCTGTCCATGCCAGTGCCCCCCACTGGGTTTTGGGCTGCCTTGAGTAAAGTCCACTGGCTGCTGGAGATAAAAATTGGTAAACTCACTGCCAGTTGTTTTACTTCAAATTCTGGGGCTCTTCCTCAATTTACCTGGTACAGTATATTTTTTTGAGTCCTCAAAGAACTGCTCCATGTATTCTGTTCAGGTTTTTCTTTTTTATTTTTTGGCTATGCCCACGCATGCAGAGGCTCCCAGACCAGGAATTGAAGCTGTAACACAGCAGTGACAATGCTGGATCCTTAGCTGCTAGGCTACCAGGGAACTCCCTGTTGAGGTTTTATAGCCTCATTCGGTGCGAAAGAATGGGTTGAATGTGATTATTCTGTGTTAACTGGAATCAGAACCCTTGTACGCAGTAGTTTTCATATATAACTATGAACAGATAATGGAGTGTTTTGTTCGGTGTATATTTGTGAATAGTTGGGACTGATCTTTTCATATTCTACCCGAGGCAACCACTTTATACTATAAATACTCTTCAGTCATCTATTGCTATGGAAGGAATCACTCTCAAACTCAGTAGCTTAAAATAACATAAAGCATGTTATTATCATCTCATAGATTCAGGCATCGATTTGACTCAACTAAGTGGTTCTCACTGGGGGAGGTGGCTTTCGTATGTGTACAGTAAAATGATGGCTGGGAATGAAATAATCTGAAGACGCACTCATTCATGTGTGTGGCATTGGTCTGGGAACATTCAAAAAGCTGGGGTCGGAGTTCCCATTGTGGCTCAGCAGTTAATGAATCCGACTGGGAACCATGAGGTTGCAGGTTCGATCCCTGGCCTCGCTTAGTGGGTTAAGGATCCGGCGTTGGTGTGAGCTGTGGTGTAGGTCGCAGACGCGGCTCGGATCCTGTGTTGCTGTGGCTGT
>PVHT020000193.1:3240389-3288188 GCA_004024745.2 Catagonus wagneri
TGAGTAAGGCCAGGGATTAAACCGCATCCTCATGGTTACTACTCAGGTTCTTAACCTGCTGAGCCACAATGGGAAGTCCAGGAAGCTTGTAATCTTTGACCCATATCTCTTCATCTCCTCCACCTCCCAGCCCCTGGTAACCACCACGCTACTAAATCATGCAGTATTTGTTTTTCTCTGTCTTATTTCACTTAGCACAATGCCCTCAAGGTCCATCTGTGTTTATTGCAAATGGCAGGATTTCCTTCTTTCTTATGGCTGAATAATATTCCTCTCTCTCTCTCTCTCTCTCTCTCTCTCTATATATATATATATATATGTGTGTATATATATATATATACCATGTCTTCTTTATCCATTCATCTGTTGATGGATACTTAGGTTGTTTTCGTATCTTGGCTATTGTGAATAGTGCTGCAATGAACATGGGAGTGCAGATATCTTGAGGAGATCCTGATTTCCATTCCTTTGGATAGATATCCAGCAGTGGAATTGATGGATCATATGATAGTCCCCTTTTTAGTTTTTTAAGGAACCCCCATACTATTTTCCATAGTGGCTGCCCCAATTTACATTCCCACCAGCAGTGAACAAGGGTTCCCTTTTCCCCACATCCTTATCAGAATTTGTTATTTCTCGCCTTTTTTTTTTTTTTTTAATAATAGCCACCCTGACAGGCGTGAAGTAATATCTCATGATAGTCTAGATTTCTTACATGGAAGCTCAGGGTTCCAAGTGAGTGAAGACTGTAAGAGTGAGTCAGGCAGGAACTAAACAGCCTTGTATGAACTGGCTTTATAAGTTTCCATATCCTATATTTTGAGGCAGTTGTAAGGGTCCACTGAGGTTCAAGGGGGAGTGAACATAGATGCCACCGCTCTTTTTTTTTTTTTGGCCATGCCCATGGCATATGGACGTTCCTTGGACAGGGATCGAACCTGCACCACAGCAGTGACTCAAGCTGCTGCAGTGACAATGCCAGATCCTTAACCTGCTGCATCACAAGAGAACCTGCTGCCTCTTGATGGGGCATTGGCAAGGTTCTGGAAGAAGAAGTAGGACTGGAAACATAGTTTCAGGCATTTGGGTAAAATACAATCTGCCATAAGTACTAAAAAATCGGTACATTTAACGTAGTTCCTGAGTTGTCCTCAGTGTGAGCTATAGAGAGAAGCTCTTTCCTTGACCTGTAGGAATCCAAGAGGCTGTGACAGTAAATATTATGATCAATATGGCCAACGTCTAGCAAACAGATTTTAGTGTGTCTCCAGAAATTAGATCGATTTTTCTCATTGTTGGTTAACTTTCTCTGTGCCTATCCATGTTTTTAGTGTTTGCAATTTAATTGGGAACCTGCATGGAATTACAAGGCATATGGATTTTTGGAGAGGCTCGGTGACAGTCTGGAGGAATAGGGAAAGATGCTAGCTAACATCCAGATGAAGAGACCCCTGCTGCAAAGTACTAAGCAGGCTTGGCAGAGTGGTCACCTAGAGGGGAATCAGGAAGGCTGCAGTGTTCCAAATATCTTTCTTAACCTAATGCCATCTCTACCCTATTGTTACTCCTTATAGTTAATTATTGCTTTCTTCCATGAATCCGCTTAAAAAATGAAAACTCCTCTGGAGTTCCCGTCGTGGCTCAGTGGTTAACGAACCTGACTAGTATCCATGAGGACGTGGGTTCGATCCCTGGCCCTGCTCAGTGGGTTAAGGATCCAGCGTTGCCCTGAGCTGTGGTGTAGGTCGCAGACGTGGCGTGGATCCCGTGTTGCTGTGGCTGTGGTGTAGGCTGGCAGCTACAGCTCCGATTCAACATCTAGCCTGGGAACCTTCAAAGGTCTCAGGTGTAGCCCTAAAAAGACAAAAAAATAAAAAAAAATTGTTTTTAAAAAGAAAACTCCTCTGGAGAGAAAACGCCACAGCTGGTAAGGATTTCAGGTGGTTCAATAAACACTCGCGAGCACAGTGCTAGGTGCTGGGATTTCAGTGATGAGTAAATTGATCTTTTTTTTTCCTTGACCAGAGAAACAAGGTGGATTGAAAATTCTAGTTCCTGGAGTTCTCTGGTGGCCTATCAGTTAAGGATTTGGCGTTGTCACTGCTGTGCCTTGGGTCACTGCTGTGGCTCAGGTTCGATCCCTAATCTGGGAAATTCCCCATGTTATAGGAGTGGCCAAAGGAAAAAAAAAAATCTAGTTCCAAGAGGATTTATCATCCAGAGTTCATTTTATAATTTTTTTTTTCTAGAGCTGGGCCTGATGTTAAGAGTCACCCAGAAATCCCTGGACCACCAGAAGGTCACCAGAAGGGCCACCAGGCTGATTTTCCCTTTCCAATCACCTGCTGCCCATCTACCGGGAATGGCAAGTGTTCAGTTCCTTGGGTTCAACCTCCTTCCCCCTCAGGGTTAGTTCCACAGTCCAGAATAAGAAGTCCGTCTACTCGCCAAGTGGTGAAGGAGCTATTTCAACGCTCTTCCGTCATTTCAACCTCTTATCGGTCTTTACTTTAGGTCAGATTAAAGCAGAAGTTTGAATGAAGCCCGGCGGATTCTGGGAAGCCTAGAAATGCCGGGAAGGCACTCTGAGGGGTGTGGGAAGAGAGGTCCCGAGGGCAACGTGGCATCGAGGCTCCTCCAGAGCCCCTATTTTACTGGGCCCAGGGTGGCTACACATTGGCTAGAGATCAAACACTTCGCGTGGCCCCAGACACAGCACTCGAGATCGCGCATCCAAGAGGATGCTCCTGCCAGGCATGGGCGACCTCTGGCGTCCCGTTGAAGAAGCGCGGCGGCAAGTGCCCAGGAAGCGGCCCCCGGAGCCCAGACGGCCTGGCCAGGTACGCCGGGACCCGGAGAGCAGCGCAGGAAGGCCAGGGGCCGGCGGCCCCGCCTGCGGGCGGGAGGGTGACCGGCGACCCGGCTCGGGGTGGGGGCGGGGGGCGGCGGGGCGGGCCTCAGGGCTCCGCAGGGGGCCGGACAGGTGCGCGGGCGGGGGGCGGTGCTTGGGGATCCTGCGCACTGCGCGCGCCCCTCCCCCAGCGCGGCTCCCGGCGCGGCCCCGGCCCCCGCGCGAGAAGGAGGAGGAGCTGCGGCGGCCGCGGCTACTCCGGCAGGTCCGCGGCGCCGCGGGAAGCCGCCGACGGCGCGGGCTGCCGGTTCCCTCGCGCAGGAGGCGCGGGCGGCGCTGGGGCCATGGAGCCTGGTGACGCGGCGCGCCTCAGGCCGGGGCGGGCGGCCCGGGCGCTGCCACCGCGGCTGCTGCTGCTGCTGCTGCTGCTGCTGATGCCGCCGCCGCTGCTGCTGGGTCGGGGGCTGCGCGCCGCGGCCGCGGCCTCCTCCTCCTCTGGGGCGGCGGCCGAGGACAGCAGCGCCATGGAGGAGCTCGCCACGGAGAAGGAGGCGGAGGAGAGCCACCGGCAGGACAGCGTGAGCCTGCTCACCTTCATCCTGCTGCTCACGCTCACCATCCTCACCATCTGGCTCTTCAAGCACCGCCGAGTGCGCTTCCTGCACGAGACCGGGCTGGCCATGATCTACGGTGAGCACCCCGCACCCGCGCCCACCGCCTCCGACTCCCCTCGGGCCGCCGGGCGGCTGCGCTCCCCCGCCCGCCACGCCGCCGGGTGCTCCCCCTTCACTTGCCGACGTGTTTCGTTTCTTTTCCGTTTCCCGCTGCGACGGTCTTGGTTCCCAAGGTCAACGGTCTGCATTTCGGGCTTGCTATTACCATTAAAAAGAATCCCACCCCATTTCGACGTTTCTGCTAGGGGAATCAGGAAAATGAAAGACACGGGGGTGGTGGTCTGGTTCCGTCCGGTCGGTTCCGTTTCAGAATCGCCCCCCCCCCCGCCCCATCGCGCCCCCGCCCCGGTTCAGCTCCTCGGGGTGTGTGTGCCCTGGCGGGAGGTGGGTGACCTCCCGGGGACCGCGCCCCCCGAGGTGGCAGGCCACCGTGAGAGTGGAGGCAGGGGCTTAGTGTTCCTTGGCTCGGGCTCACGGGCTTTGGCGGATGCCACGTCCATGGCCAACCTGGGTGGGCGCCCACTTCTGCTACTCTGTTGCCGGCTCTCTTGTGAGCACAGTCGGAGCTTGAAGCACTGGGAAAGGTGAGCGTGGTCCAGGACCCAGAGTGGTGCACCGCCATGGCGGGCCTAGTCGGGGACACGGGGCACGCCTCCCACCCTCTGTCCAGGTGGGAAGTTACACCCCAGTTACTCGCCTTCTCTAAGCGCAGAGGAGATTTGTACTCCTCGGATTGTAACAGGGACGCGACTTGGAAGCTTCCTTTAAGGGCGTATTGAAGAGGCAAAGTGGTGGTTTTCATTCTGGAGTCAGCCTTCTTTTGTTGTGAAAGGTGGGTTAATGCCACCATCCTTTTCTGGATTTCATGGCACACGGTGTGTCACGGGCACAAATCTTCCGTTACTACATGGATGTCAGTTAGCCACAAGCTGAATCAACCCTCTTCCCCCGCCCTCCCCTACGCCGACCCCACCCCACCCACCGTAGCAGGACTTCAAACTGGAACCGAGGATTCTCTTTTCGAATTTGATTCAGTAGAATTAAGGCCCAGCTTGGCATCCTCATGTGAAATAGATGAGCCCGCTTCATGACTGTTCCCGGTGGGGAACATTTTCATCGCTTAATACTGGAGGGATCTCTCCACTCAATTCCCAGTCAGGGTTCCCTGATAGAGAATGGAAAGCAGACACCTTAATCTTTAATGTGACGATTACCCTTGGCCCTGGGCCTTGCTTCTCATGGTTCTTGATTGTTGACAGCCTGGGCTCATGGCCACCAAGGTTATGAAGTGCTGTCGCGGAGTCCTCTAGTTTTAAAGAGGTAGTGGCCTAAACAGATCTTGAATTGAAACAGCACCAGGTCTAAAACTGAGTTTAGTTACTGCAAATTGCAGGTGTGAACACCGACCTGGCCTTTCTGGAGCTTTGTGGTTTGTGTCAGTCAGTGACAAACGACTGAAGCCAGGGCTGCAGGTAAGCTAGAAGGTTTCCTGAGCACAGTGGGGAGTTGAAGCAGGTTGTCAGTGACTTGGAGCTGTAAATGCGAATGAACGTTGCCTTTGTATGTATATAGATAGCCAGGAAAAAAATTTTATTTTATAGCCCAGTTCATTAAGGTATAGTGTGAAATACTTTTAGAAGGTAGATTTGACCGGCTCCGTAAATACACGCTCAAGTGCTTGGCAAATGGGATTGAAAAATATATTTTCTGAGGAGTACTCCATGTTCTTAGGAGCTCAATCACCTTTATCGGAAGGCTTGAAAACAGCAGTGGAATTTTCCTTTGCTGATATGTGCTTTTTAAACTCATCTCAATCTTTTTAGTCATTGGGATTGCGCTGCCAGTGTATGGTTTCATTTTGTGTTATGGAAATCTGGTTTAATTGATGATGTTCAGAAAAGGCAGGCAACGTGTTCTCACAGCATTCCCTGTAATTTTGTTCTTTGTCTTTGGGTCTTAGTGTTACTTTGAAATGCATTAAGAAATTTAATTGTCAGTGTGTGATGTCCCAGGTTCTGCCAGATGTTACTATTTTGATGTGGATTGCCTGTAATTGTGGGAAACTTTCTCTTTCAGGGATATTTAGTCTTCTGTTTCAAGCCCCCTCAAACCTGATTTCCAGTGTCATTTGATTAGTCAACTATCCATTACATACTTGGATAGGGATTCCGATAAAATAATTCAGTATGAAAATCTTTGAACGTTTAAGTGAATGCAGTACAGATTTTAGCACTTCTCTTTCTTCATAGTAAGAAATCAGATTTCATTTCTCGATATCAACAGAGGAAGTGAGTAACTGTCCTGTGGCCTCTGAGTAATAAAGGACAAAAAGACCTACAAAAACGTTTGCATAGTGTCTGTTCTGTGCTGGGTGCCCAGCTTAATTTATGGAGGTAACCAAGTTAATTTTTAAATGTTGGTAAACATGAGTGAAAGCGCTCAAGTGTGAATTTCACAGCTCTTTGAAATTAAAAAAAAATCTAATTTCTGCCACTTTAAAATATTTAAGTGGCACTTTGAGAAGGAAGGCTTTAATATTTAAAATAAGTATACGTGTGTGTATGTGTAACACACTGTTTTACTATATAGTAATTTATTAGAATAAATCATGATAATATATGTGTTTGCTGGCATAGTTATAACATTTCTCTGAAAGGATATGCAATAGACTACATGCAATAACATTGATTTTCTTGTGGGGGAGGAACTAGGTGTGTGGGACATGGGGGGCTGGGAGGGCGACATCACTATATAATACCCTTTTGTGCCTTTTTTTTTTAACTTTGGAAGTGGTGGAATCACCTGAGAGCATGTCCATGCCTCCATTCTGCGGCACTGGTGCCGGCATTTTAAGATGCTCCTCAAATCATCCAGTTTGATGCCCACTTCTCCCTGTTTAAATCACATCATCCACGTTATCGGTTTTCTGTGACCTTTCCATGGTTGACTGTACCCATGGGACTTCTGGAGCCCTGTGCCTGGAATGGAGACAAAATAGGGAAAGGGGAGGATATTCTTCCTTCCTCTTCCGCTCTCCTTTTATCCCATTATCTCTGAAGAATAGTTGAATGTCACCTTAGGAGTGGTGTGCACAGGTAGATCCTTGCGGACAGTGAGAGACACAGTGTGAATGCGAAGCATTTAAATTGAAAGGAATTCCCCCACCCACCAAGGGACAGACGCATTCCTCCCTGATCGCTGGTCCAGGCAGCTACAAGGGAAGGTGACCATAGACTAGAGCCTCCAGGGACGTTGAAAGCAGTCCCCCAGCCCCTGCGATGGGAGCTGCAGGGCAGCGGGCAAGGCGCTCACCTGGCACCAGTCTAACCTGTTTTGTCAGAGCAGGGAGCTCCCAGCTGTCTGGCTCAGTACATGATTAAGTGCCACCTTAAAGTTACTGAGCCCCGCAAGTCTGTGCAGCAGAAATAGCAAGCGTTTGAGGCAGGGAAAGGTGGTATAAACAGACTGTGTCAGTTAATTGTGGTTCTCTCTCCTCTGCACGGTAGTTCCACTTCCCCCGTAATGTTTTTGTGACAACTGATACGGGTCCAAAATATCTAACTCTGCCATGCTAGCCTACCACCTGCTTCTCGCTTCCCCCTCCTCCACGCCTGTCATCTTTCCAAGTACGCGTTGGTCAGCTCCTCCAGGTTCTGTGGACCGTGGACTGTGGGCTCATTGTTGCTTTGTTGGAGCTGGATTGCTAAGCAGAGGCTGAGAGTGGGTTCATAAGCAAAGTCTGAAAGGGGAAAATATGGCTTTTTGCAATAGCATGAAATTAACATTTGAGCGGGTAAGCAAACATTTCAGAGCCACCCTCTTCCTGGTTAATTGGGAACCCTTTTTTTAAGAGCCCTTCATTTTGGTTCTAGTTTGGGGAAGCTCTGTATAATCTCTATTTGGTATCAGATCCCTTGCATTTAAATACTGGCTCTGTACTTATAAAGCTGCGTAACATTGGGTAAGCTCCCTGAGCCTTAGTTTCCTTTCCTCTTTTCACAAATGGAGACAATATCACTCAATAATACAGAATTTTTGTATTATTGACCATTATTGTAAAGGTCAAGTGCACAGGGTCTGGTACTTACATACTTGGTAAATATTAGTTCTCATTCTCACTTTAGACTTGTGATTCTTTGGCCAGCATTGCTACTTGAGGCTCATTCAGTAGAGATCTGCTGTAATTTTTAAATGCATTAGGATACAGTTAGTGGGAGCAATGAGAATTGTCATTTTTTTGTGGGCTGCTAATACTTAGAAAAATTACAATGTAGCTATTCTAGTCTTTTATCTAACAGACTCCATTGTTGGACTTTATCCTTCAGAAATACTTGTACTAACATGTTACATTATATAGATGGCAGTATCTGTTGCAGCAGAAACAAATTAAGAACATTAAGAAGGAGCTAGCTGAACTATAGCACATTCCCATTAAGGAATATTGTGGAGCTGGGAAGAAGAGGTGTTTTGAGATGTCCTTTTAAGACAGGAGTTCCCATCATGGCTCTGAGGTTAATGAACCCAACTACCATCCATGAGGACGCAGTTTTGATCCCTGGCCTCACTCAGCGGGTTAAGGATCCGGTGTTGCCGTGAGCTGTGGTGTAGGTCACAGACGCGGCTCGGATCTGGCGTTGCTGTGGCTGTGGTGTAGGCTGGCAGCTGCAGCTCTGATTCAGCCCCTGAGCTGGGAACCTCCCTATGCCGTGGGTGCAGCCCTAAAAGAGAGAAAAAGACAAAGAACCAGTAAATACTAGCTCTAATTAAAAATTCCTGTGTTGAAGTCCCAATCCCCCTTGTGATGGTCTTTGGAGGTAGGACCTTGGGGAGGAGATTAGGTTCAGATGGGGTTATGAGGGTGGAGTCTCCATGATGGGCTCAAGTGCCCCTTATAAGAAGAGAAAAGCCCAGAACACCCTCTCACTCCTGCCTGAGGCTACAGCGAGAAGGTAGCGACATACAAGCTGGCAGCCAGGAAGAGGGTCCTAACCGGCCACCGAATCTGCCAGTATTTTGATTTTGGACTCCCCAGCCTCCAGAACTGTGAGAAACAAATGCTATTCAAGCCGTTCAGTCTATGATATTTTGTTCTAGTAGCCTGAACAGACTAAGACCGTGTTCTAAGTTAATGGAGGCCAAAGAGACATGACCAGTTGTCACATAGGGCTCTTGATTGGCTCCTGGTTTATGAAAATGAGCTATAGAAATGTTTTGGGGACAGTTGGAGATATTTGAATGTGAATTCGGTGTTAATGATATTGGGGAATTACTGTTATTTTTCCTAAATGTGCTAATTGAGGTTATTTGTATAAGCGAGTGTATTTGTTTGGAGAAATAGGTGGGAGTATTTAGGGGTGAAGTGTATGCTTCCTAATGGATGTAACTTTCAAAAAGTTTAGTCGAAAAAAAGACACATAGCATATATGTAGAGAGAAAAATATGGCAAAATACTCGCAATTGTTGAATCTAGGTGGTGGCTGAAAGGGTATACTTTATATTCTTTCGACTTTCGGTGTGTTTTGAAATTTTCATTAAAAGAAAAGCTTGGGGAAGATGTTAACCTCTCTGTTAACTCATTAGCTGGTAACCTGGTAACTTTCCCAGCTAAAATGTGATACAGGTGAGGCTGTCTACAAACCATCCGTTAGTTACCTTCACTAAGCTCTTTGTGACGCTGTGTAACGCTGACATTAGTTTACGTGAGGAGATGTTAGGCTTAGAGCACTTGAGAGTCAGTAACTTTCATTTCAGTTTTGGGGATTTGATTTTTAGGTTCACATGCCTTTTGAAAAATCGCCTCTGTTCCACTTAAAAGAGAATATACGTTAGGAGACTTTTCTCTTTGGTTAAAGCATGCTACCTCTTTTTTACTCAGTGTGGCTATTTGTGTGAGGGTAATGCTAGCTGCTGTAATGGAGCAGCTCCATTTCTCCGTGACCTAACATGAGAAAAGTTCCTTTTTTTAACTCATGGAATGGGCCAGAGCAAGGGTCTGCCAGGTGGCTCTCCGTGTGATGATTTGGGGACCAGGTGCCTTCCATCTTGTGGCTTACCAATCCCTTCGGGCCTGGGGATTCTCTCCCTCCAGCCAATGAATGAAGGAAGAAAAAGAGGATGGGGAAGTGTTGCATATTGCTTTGCTGCCTCTGTTGGATGGAACTTGGTCATGAGGCCACATCCAATGAGAAGAGAGGCAGGGAAATGTAGTCTAGTTGGAGTGAAAGGAACAGGTTTGGAAAACAGCTAGCCAATCTCTGTCGAAGTATTTGATGAGTACTTTGTCATATGTAATCCAGAAAAGGCGCATAGTAGGATTTGCACGCATTTTCATTGTTGTTGGTGGTGGTTGATAGACTAAATTTTTTATTTTAAGTAATCCAGTTTGAGGAGGGCATTCATGTTGAGTTTATGAAGTCGTTTCAATAGGCCTATCAGCACCACCTGGGAGCTTGTTACAACTAGCAGGTCTGGCCCCAGACTGACCTGAGAATTTCTCAGTGGGGCCTCCAATTCTGTGATTCAGGACATTACCAGGTTTCTTTTTTCTTTTAAATGCTGAGAAGTTTGAAACTCAACTGCTATAGATACTAAAATTTTCACCCTTTGAATACACTCACTATGTTGGTTGTAATTAAATAATTGCAAGAAAAAAATAGCAACCACTTATTGATCACCTGTTGTAAGAGCTAGGCGCCACATTAAGTATTTTGCAGAGTTTAAGCCATTTAACCTTCACATCAAATGTGTGAAGATGATTATTGGCCCCGTTTTGCCAGATGAAGAAACGGAAAGTTAGGAGTTCCCTTTGTGGCTCAGCTGTAACAAACCCAATTAGTATCCATGAGGATGCAGGTTCAATCCCTGTCCTTGCTCAGGGGGTTAAGGATCCAGCATTGCTGTGAGCTGTAGTGTAGGTTGCAGATAGGTTGGGATCCCGCATTGCTGTGCTGTGGCATAGGCTGACGGCTGAAGCTCCAATTCAGCCCCTAGCCTGGGAACTTCCATATGCCACAGGTGCAGCCCTAAAAAAGCAAAAAAAAAAAAAAAAAAAAAAAAAGGAAAGAAAGAAAAATGGAAAGTTAGGCTATAACCTCATTGTTTAGGTCACACATCTGAGATTGGTATATGGGGATATATTAAAGGATGAGATCAACAGGCTGGGGATGTGTTTGTCCAGAATAGAGCAGAACCTCAATCCTGCCCCCATTACCTGGTTCTAGGAGGTCTCTGAGGGAAACCCATGCCCAGAGTATAAAACAAAGTGATCCTTTATTATTACCTGGGGCTTTGGCTCCAAACCCCAGCCTAAAGGGTGAACCTGACCAGTTTGTAAGAATCTCTTTTCCTGTGCCAGATCAGCCTGGGGCACTTGAATCCAAATGAAGCCAAAATACCTGCTCATTTGTATCACAAAGGCCACCCCATTGATATGTGTTATGGATTGAATGAATGTTTGTATCCCCTCAAAAGTTCTATGTTGAAATCCTACCCCCTGGGGTGATGATGGTATTGGGAGGTTTGGCCTTTGGGAAGTGAATAGGTCGTGAAGATGGAGCCCTCGTGAATGGGATTAGTGCCCTTAAAAAGACCTTGTGGAGTTCCTGTTGTGACGCAGCAGAAACGAATCCAACTAGTATCCATGAGGATGCAGGTTCGATCCCTGGCCTCGCCCAGTGGGTCGGGCATCCGGCATTGCCGTGAGCTGTGGTGTAGATTGCAGAAATGGTTCAGATCCTGTGTGGCTGTGGTTGTAGTGTAGGCTGGCACTGCAGCTCCAATTCGACCTCCAGCCTGGGAACTTCCTTATGCCTGGGGTGCGGCCTTAAAAAGACAAAAAGAGAGAGAACTTGTTACCACCTGAGAATACAATAAGCTGGCAGTGTGCAACCCAGAAGAGGACTCTCGGCAGAGCCTGACCGTGCTGGTACCCTGATCGTGGACTTCCAGCCTCCAGTACTAGGAGAAATACATTTCTCTGGTTTACAGGCTGTGCAGCCTGTGGTACTTCGTTATAGCAGTTCGAACTGGCTAAGACCGTAGGACAGGCTTCCAGTGTCAATGGGGGAAAATCACCAAGCAGTGATCAGAGTGGCTGCCCTAGGCAGTTGCTTACAAGTTTGCTCATCTCTAGACTTCACAGAGGTGGGGAGGCAGGTAGAGCTGGGAGTCCCAAGCTCACAGGTCTCTCCGCTCTTACCATGCCAGTTGTCACAGGCACATCATAGTCTTCTGGAGAGATTTTCCAAAATACATTGGAAAGAAGCCCGGTGCAGGCAGGAATACCTCTTGTTTGCGGCTGTCTCTCTGCCCCTAGAATAGTGCCTAATGCATAGTAGGTGTTATGGAAATACTTGTTTAATGGATTCTACTTCGTCCAACAAAAAATAAGATGCTGTAACACTGCTTAGCATTAAAAGTCCTTCCTTTGAGTTCTTGTGCCTCCGATTTACACTGAGAAGTTTCTGAGAAGGGAACTTTTGTGTATGAAAACATCTGCTTGACTCACAGCAAACACTTTAAGGAAGGAGAATGAAGGGGTAGGTGAGTCTGTGTTTGCAGGAAGTGTATTTAGCTGATAAGCCACATGGGTGGTTTCTTTTTTCATTTTTTATGTATGACATGTAATTTGTCAGTTTAATTCTTTTACTGTCTAACTCACTAGCATTAATAACATGGGTTAAAAAAAAAACTGAAAAAAGTTCCCATCATGGCTCAGCGGTTAACGAATCTGACTAGGAACCTTGAGGGTGTGGGTTCGATCCCTGGCCTCGCCCAGTGGGTTAAGGATCCGGCATTGCCGTAAGCTGTGGTGTAGGTTGCAGACGTGGCTCGGACCTGGCGTTGCTGTGGCTGTGGTGTAGGCCAGCAGCTACAGCTCTGATTAGACCCCTAGCCTGGGAACCTCCATATGCGTGCGTGCGGCCCTAGAAGACAGAAAAAAAAAATTGGCAAAATTGTACGACCGTTACCACTATTGCCAAAAATTTTTCATCATCCCAAACAGAAACCTGTACCCATTAAGCAATAATGCCCCTTTCCCCCTCCCACTTGCCCCTACCCAACCTCTAATCTACTTTCTGACTCTGTGGGTTTGCCTACGCTAGATACTTCATATAAGTGTGTTCATACAATATTTGATCTAATTTATTTCACTTAGAATACTGTTTTCAAGGTTCATCCATGTTGTAGCATGTATATGAACTTCATTCCTTTCTGTGGCTGAATAGTATTCCATTTTGTGTGTGTGTGTGTATATGTGTGTGTATGTATATATATATGCTACATTTTGTTTATCCATCCATCGGTTCACAGACACTTGGGTTGTTCCACTTTTTGGCTATTGATATAATACTGCTATGAACATTTGCATACAAGTATCTGTGTGAGTCCCTATTTTCAGTTCTTTTGAGTATATACCTAGAAGTGGAGTTGCTGGGTCATAGTGTAATTCTATGTTTTAACTTTTTTTTCTTTTTTTTGGCTTCATCCATGGCATGCAGGAGTTCCCAGGCCAGGGATCAAACCCATGCCACAGCAGTGACCTGAGCTGCTGCAGTGAGAATGCTGCGTCCTTAAGCTTCTGTGCCACAAGGGAACTTCTCTGCCTGTTTTAAAAATTGCTTGTTGTTGTTGTTGGGTTGTAAGAGTTCTCTGTGTATTCTGGATATTATTCTCTTATCAGATATGATTTGCAAATATTTTCTCCAATTCCACAGGTTGCCTTTTCACTCTGTAATAGTGTCATTTGATGTGCAAAAGGTCTTAATTTTGATGAAGTTCAATTTTCATCTATTTTTTTTCTCTCATTGCTTGTGCTTTTGGTATCATATCAAGAAGAAATCACTGCCAAATCCAGTGTCATGAAGTTTTCCTCCTCTATTTTCTTCTAAGAACTTTACAGTTTTAGGTTTTAAATTTAGCTCTTTGATCTGCTTTGAGTTAGTTTTTGAATATGTTGGTTTCTTATTTCCTTTTTGGATTGCTCATTATTAGTATATAGAAGTATGATTTTTGTTGTTTTTATTTCCTGCAGCTTTGTTGAATTTATTTATTATCTCTGTGTGTGTGTGTGTGTGTGTGTGTGTGTGTGTGTGTGTGTGTGTGTGTGTACGCACTTTCTTTTGGGTTTTATATGCGTAAGATCATGTTATCTGCTAATGGAGATAGTTTTACTTCTTCCTTTCCAATTTGGATGTCTTTTATTTCCCTTTCTTGCCTAATTGCTCTAGTTAGAACTTCCAGTGCAATGTTGAATAGAAGTGGTGAAAGCAGGCATCTTTTTGATCTTAGGGGAAAAGGTTTCAGTGTTTCATCATTGAGTACGTGGTCAGATCTGGATTTTTCACATATGACCTTTATCATTCTGAGAAAGTTCCTATTTATTTCTAGTTTATTGGGTGTTTCATAACAAAAAGGTGTTAGCTTTGGCAAATGCTTTTTCTACATCAATTGAGGTGATTTTGTGTTTGTTTTTCCCTTCATTCTGTCAATGTTTTATATTCCATTGACTGACTTTCATATATTGAGCAACCTTTGCATTCCTGGGATAAATTACAATTGGTCATGGTGTATAATTCTTTTAATATGCAGCTGAATTTGGTTTGTTGGTATTTTGTTGAGGATTTTTGTATTTATATTTGTAGGGAATATTGGGCTGTAGTTTTCTGTTTTTGTCTTGTTTGTCCAGCTTTGGTATCGGGGTAATGCTAGCCTCCTGAGTCACGAAGTGTTGACCTTTTTTTTTTTTTTTTTTTTTGACTTTTGAGAAGTTTGAGAAGGATTGGTGTTAATTCTTCTTTAAATATCTGGTGGACTTCACCAGGGATGCCGTGCAGTTTCTGAGCTTTGCTTTTTGGGGAGATTTTTTATTTCAATCTCTTGTTATAGGTCTATTCAAATTTTCTGTTTCGGCTCGAGTCAGTTTTAATGGTTTGTGTCTTTCTAGGAAGGAATGTATTTATTTCCTCTAGAGGGGCTCAACAGTATATTTGAGCATGCAGAAGAAAGAATTAGCAGTTTAGGTTTATACTCAGCAAATCTTTTCTTATCACTCCCATCCATATCTACCTCTGTAACACATTTTAGGTAAAGATCTATTTCCCTCACATTGTCTTAATTTATTAAAAAAGTTGACCCACGGATTACTTTGTGTTGAGTGTAGAACTACCTAGTTGTAGCAGAGACTCCAGTTACCTTCCAGTATCCATTCTCCCTTTCATCCTTCTAATGGAACCCTAATTTGTAGCTCAACATATTTCTGTGCAATGGCAACACTGCATTTTCTGGCCTCCCTTGCGTTAGGTGTGGTCATATGACCAAGTTCTGACTAAAGACTGGAAGTGTTGTGTGGGATTTGTGCAAAGTATCCTTAAAAGGAAGGGAGCATGTCCCTTTTCTGTCATGCCTTCTGTTGTCTTGAATATGGATATCGAAGGCTAGATCTCCAGCAGCCATATTGGATCAAGAGGTAACTTTGGAAATGAAAGGCCTTTCTGACAATACAATAAAATAGATGGAGCTGAGCTCTCTGATAGCATAGAGCTGCCATGCCTGGCTTGGACTGTGTATCTTTGGCCTCCTTATAAGAGAGAGAGAAATTGGTCTTTGTTATTGGCTGTTGAACCTAATTGTAACTTTTACACTGGGCTCTGAGTTCTGCTTGGAACTTGGATGTGATGTATGGGGCTCTTTTGAGGGCCTGATGCAGCTATTCATGCCTACAATGGGTATGGTACTGCTTGGGATTCTAGGGGAGGCTAAAGAGTAGGCAGTACAGATTCAGAGAAAGGGTTTGAGGAAATGGTTAAGATTTAAAGCACCGCTTATATTTGGTAACTGTTTGGGGCATCTGATGATCATCCGCACATTTGGTGACTTGCTGCGGAGATTGATGATATTCAGAGACATTTGTAGTCACAGCTATGGTATGTTACAGACACAGCAGGAACAGCAAGGGAAAAAGGTGTAATGGGTAGAGTCTGGAAGAGATGTGGGTTCTAAAGTTTTCTCTTAGGAGATTAGTAGTAGGGTTTCACAGAACAAGCTTCTTCCTCTAGCAGTTAAATACAGCAGTGCTTAAGACTCAGACTTTTCCTTATTGGAGACTAATTAGGCACGCTTACTGAAATTTCTGATACCTAAAAGAAAGCAGGTGTCGGCCATGAATTATATTTGCAGAAAATATCTAGCAAGGCCGGTACGGCCGTATTCAGTGTTGTAGGTACATACAACAACCTTACCAATTAGTAGCATAGGGGGATACTACCAGGAAGTGTTGCGAGAATCAATCATGCAAACAGGCCCTTCTAGAGGTAGCACCAGCTGCGGAAATGGCCAGATCATTAACCCACTGTACCACAGTGGAAACTCCTTGGGTAGGATTTTTAATAAGCAAAATATGGGGTGAGGACCGCAGGGTGTGTGACTTTCTTCTGATTGGTGGGTGGTAAGGTAAGAGTGGTGCTCCAGGAACTTTTTGCTCAGCCTGAAGTTAGCATCCTCTACCTGGGTGGGGGCCTTAGTCCCTGTAAAAGAGCTCAGATATATTATGTTTATTCCTTGAGAAGGAACCAGGACCCTGCCCCAAGATTGCACTAGTGTTTCTTGACTGCTCTTCCATTGTTTCTGCATTCCCTCCCTTCCCTGATGAGCAACTATTTGACACTCAGGGAAGGTCAGGAAGGCCGAGTGAAGCCTGTTTCTTGCAAACAAGAAGTGGGGGACACAGAAAGGATTTGTACCCAGGAGTCCAACAGAGTCCTGCTTGGTTTCTCCTGTACCCTAAAAAACTCATGTTGCCACCCTACTCTGACAACCACTAATCTGCTCGCCATCACTATCATTTTGTCTTTTCAAATATCAACATAAATGGAATCTTTCATTATGAAACCTTTTGGGATTAGCTTTTTCACTCAGCATAAGGCCTTTGAGATTCATCCATGTTGTTGCATATGTCTGTAATTAGTTCATTTTTATTACTGAGTCAGATTCCATTATTTGTTTGCAAGTTGAAGGACATTTGGGTCGTTTCGTTTCTTTTTTTTTGATTATGAATAGAGCTGCTATAAACATTAGTGTACAGTTTTTGTGTGAATGTAAGTTTCCATTTTTCTATGGTAAATACCCAGGAGTGGAATTGATGGGCCATAGGGTAAGCATATGTTTAACTTTATAAGAAAACTGCCAAACCGTTTTCTAGAGTAGCTGTGCATTCCAACTAGCAATGTGTAAGGGTTCTAGTCCTCCACATTCCCTTTAGCACTTAGTATTGTTAGCATTTTTAATTTTAACCATTCTAATAGATGTGTAGTGGTTATCTCCTCATGGTTTTAATTGGCATTTCTCTGATGCTGGCTATCTTTTTGATCTTGGGTGGCTGCTTTGAAGAAGGAATTCAGCAAAGAAACAAAAAGTAGTGAGGCAAGTAAAGTGTTTATTAGAAGAGAAGATACATGCAAAGAAAGCATAGGTGGGGTGAGAGAGAGAGAGAGAAAGAGAGCCAAGTGCTTTTGGGGTGGTTTAAATGACTTCTATGGGGCAGTTCTTCTGGCTTTCCTCTGTCCGATCATCTTGCTTTGTCTGGCTTTGAGTCCATATTTGGTCTGACTCAGGGCCCTCTTCTGTGCGCTTGCACGTCTCTGGGAAGTTGACAGATCACATTATGGTCTAGCACCCCCTCCCCTGAGGATCCTTTCTGTGCATGCATAACTTAAGGGGAGGGGGTCTCCTTGACCTCAAGAATGAGAAATATGTTGTCTCTTTATCCCAAGCAAGACTCCAAATCCTCCTTGCTCCTGCCAAAATGTTTATCGTGAAGTATCTTTTCACGGGGGACATAGTCCAGTTGCTCAGCCTGGGGTCCATCTCCCTCCTTCCTCACTTCATGGGCTTACTTGCCATTCACATATCCTTTTTGGAGAAGTGACCGTTCAGGTCTTTTGCCCGTCTTCTAATTGTATTGTTTGCTTTGAATTTCGAAAGTTCTCTATAAACTCTGGAATCAAGTCCTTTGTTAGATATATAATATAAAAATATTCTTCTCCTAGTTTGTGGCTTGTTTCTTTCATTTTACAGTGTCTTTTCGCAGAGCAAAAGTGTAAACTTTGGATGCAATCCATTTTATCAACTTTTCCTTTTTATTGATTGTGCTTTAGTTGTCATGTCTAAAAGCTGTATGGTTTTGCATTTTATACATTTAGACCTGTGATCTCTTTTGAGTTAGTTTTTGTATAAAGTTTAAGTTGAGGCTCATTTTTTTAAAAACATATGGATGTATAGTTCCAACATTTCCATTGAAAAGGTGATCTTTTCTTCATTGAATTACTTTTGGTACTTTGTCCAAAATCAATTTCCCATATTTGTGTGGACTAAACTATTTCTGGACTTTATCTTGTGTTCCACTGGTCTCTAGTTTTTTGCCAATATAACACCGGCTTGCTTGCTGCAGCTTTGAAGTGGGTCTTAAAGTTGAGTAGTGTGAATCCTCCAACTTTATGCTTTTTCAAAATTGTTTGAGCTGTTCTAGTTCAAATCTTCTGTATCCTGAATGATTTTCTACGCAGTTCTATCAATTATTCACCACAATTTTAGAAGGTTTTTATTGCCCTCCCCCCAGAAACTCTGTATCCACAATCCTTTCAGATTATTCTTTTCCCCTCATATGCCTATGCCGGTCTCTTCTGAATATCGGAGGGAGAGACCTGCCGTGGATCTCCAGGATTCTCTTCCTGTTGAGATCTCCTGTCTGGAACTCAGCCCTTTGAACTTTAGCTACCTTTGTATCCAGAATCCCAGCTTTGTCAATTTAGGGAGTCAGCTAGGCTTTGATCTGATTCCCTTCCCTCTTTGTATCTTGGAAACTCTCTTAAGGCAGTAAGCTGGAGCAGTTGGGGCTTCCCTCATTTCTCCCATCTCTCAGGGATCACTCTCCTTCGTTGCTTGGTGTCTTGTGTCTTGAAAACCATTACCTCATATATTTATGTTTGTTTTTGTTTCAGCCGTAAAGATAATTCCAGTCCCTCTTTCTCTGTCTTGTCTGGAAGTCGAAGCCTTCATTCCACAAAGGAGTTTGGCTATTTTTTTTCTATCACTGTAACCTTCATACACACACACTCTTTTTGTTTGATTTTTTTCTTGAACTGTGGACTTTGTGTGTCTGTGTGTTTATGCAGTTACGCATTTTTCTATACATACAGACACACATGTAAAACAAGCCTAACATGGGCTGTCTTATTCTCGTCTCAGAATCTGTTGGCTACTGTACATTTTTGCTGCTGAGAGAACTGGGGAAGAAACAATGGCATTCATTAACAGAGTAGGCTATGAATGAGCCGGAGTGATTCTCTTCAGTGGTATGAATGAGAGAATTGTCTCTTTTCAATGGCAGTGTTGTGCAGAGTGTTTATGATGGCACTGGAGAGGGACACAGACAAGACGGTAACGCTGTAGTGCCGCCTGAAAGAAAAATGCCTGAAAGTTGTGAGTTAAGTTTTGTCCGGGGACCTTAGCAAGGAAACAGCCTCTCAGATAGCTCAAAGGAACAGTTTCGAAGAGGTAAGGGAAGGAACTGGTGGGCGGCTGCATTGGCTAATGGCTTGATCCTTAGTAGAACTGGATCGGCAGGCAACATTTTTTTTTTTTCCCTTCACAGTAGTGGTTTTTATTCATTGTGGGGAAATCTGGTAGAGGATGGAGCTCTGATGTGGTGGGTGGAGTCCCAGTCCCAATCCACTCAGGAAAAAAGAGGCAAATAGTTCAGTGGGAGACAACTGCATTAACCCCAAGGCGTTGGAAGAGCTGAGAAGCCAACCAGGGTGCATTGAAGCAACCTAGAGATGAGCAGCAGCAGCAGGAAGCCACTGTCACCCTTGGGGCAGACATAGGGTGAAGGTGGTGTTACCAGAGCCTCAGAATGAGGTCATCATCTTTTTTTGTTTTGTTTTGTTTTTTTGGTCTTTTTAGGGCCACACCTGTGGCATATGGAGGTTCCCAGGGTAGGGGTTGAATCAGAGCTGCAGCTGCCAGCCTACGCCACAGCCACGCCAGATCCAAGCCACATCTGCCATCTACACCACAGCTCACGGCAATGCCGGATCCTTAACCCACTGAGTGAGGCCAGGGATCGAACCTGTGCCCTCATGGATCCAAGTCAGGTTTGTTTCTGCTGAGCCGCAACAGGAACTCCCGAAATGAGGTCTTCTGAGATACCCTGGTTCCTTTCCTCTCACCCTCTAGTCTCTCACCCATGCTACCCACTGGGTGAATTTAACTGAAAGCTACTTGGAAGGGGGCCCGGAAACAGTTTATAGGAGTCACCCCTCTTTTGCCATCCCCTGCAGTGTATAGCAGAACAACAAAGTGCAGAAAGTGGGTCTGAGGGCACACAGGCCCAGGACTGGCCTGAAGGTCCTTCTTCAGACTGAATGCCCATTGGGATATGCCATGTATTCAATACCTCGGTACAGTTCAGAAGAGGAGGAAAGGAGTTCCTGTCGTGGCGCAGCGGAAACGAATCTAATGACTAGGAACCATGAGGTTGTGGGATCGAACCCTGGCCTCGCTCAGTGGGTTAAAGATCCGGCGTTGCCGTGAGCTGTGGTGTAGGTCGCAGACGCGACTCGGATCCCGCGTTGCTGTGGCTGTGGCGTTGGCTGGCGGCTACAGCTCCTGTTAGACCCCTAGCCTGGAAACCTCCATATGCTGCGGGTGCGGCTCTAAAAGGACAAAAAAAAAAAAAAATGGAAAAAGAAAAAAGAGGAGGAAAGCTGGGTGGGCAGGGACAAAAGAGCCAGTACTCCTATCAGCAGTCTGGGGGAAAGCAAGCTAGGTGTTGAGGCACAAGCTGGATTTGCCATGATAATATACGCCTAAAGGATAGGATGAGGTAAATCTGATAAAGTTGTTCACATTCGATGGAGTTCACTAGTGGCTCAGTGGGTTAAGGTTCCAGTGTTGTCGCTGCTGTAGTGCAGGTTTTATCCCTGGCCTGAAAACTTCCATATGCCACAGGTGTGGCCCAGAAAACCCAAAACAAAACAGTTCAAGTTTGAAGTGTTATATATGTGTGTTAACAAACCCCACATCGACTATTTTGTAAGCTTCTCTCCTGCTGCTGTTTTATATTATTTAGGGAGAGGAAGTGGTGGTAGGTATGAGAAGGGAGGGCCCTCTTTGCAGTGTAACTGACATCATAATTTAAGGTACATAGTGATCTTTTTTTCCCCCTCTTTTTAGGGCCACACCCACGGCATATGGACTTTCCCAGACTAGGGGTCGAATCGGAGCTAAAGCCGCTGGCCTGCACCACAGTCACAGCAACGCCAGATCTGAGCTGCGTCTGCGACCTACACAGCAGCTCACAGCAGCGCTGGATCCTTAACCCACTGAGCAAGGCCAGGGATTGAACCCACGTCCTCATGGATGCTAGTCGGGTTCGTTACCGCTGAGCCACCACGGGAACTCCAGCACAGTAATGTTTGTAAGCAAAATGATAGCTATTTCTGTGTCTTTTTTTTTTTTTAATCACAGGGCCAGTGATATCCCAGCATCTCTAAGCCCTTCTTTGATGAGTTCAGCCAGGGAACCTGTGCCTATGGAGGTGACTAATCTCTCAGAATCCATGTTGTTTAGTTTTATAGTGATGTTTCTTTAGTTTCCTACAATTCAGGCAGTGTTTGAAACATTTCCTTATTAGAGTTGAGTTTCTCTGAAAGAGGACATCTCCAGGGTCATAGGTCACTTAAATACCTGCAGCGTTCTCAGTATACCCCACTGTAATAGAGGGCTTGATCAGGCCATTGACACAAGGTCAAAAGTGTGAGTTAATTCTGCCTCAAAAGGCCAAATGGGCATCATTCGTGTGTTACGAGAACATCTAAGTTAATAAAAAATTCTTTTCTTAAATCAAAAGTGTAACAACTCAGGTAAAAGAAATCAGTTCTTTTGAACTGATCGGAATCCTTGATTAGATATTCGTACTACAGGAATATCCAAACTTTCTGTGATTGTTGGATTAACAAAATGTCTGGCGAGTAGTTACTTAGTACATTGTGATTTGCTTGACACAGTCTTTCAATATTTCAAATATCTAGACTGTGGGGAGAAGCTGTATGCTTGAAAAACTAATAAAAAGCCTTCTGGTTTCAGTTCAGCAGTGTAGACCGTAGAGTTCCCTTTCTTACAACCAGGAAACAGCTGGACAAATTGCAAGTTAATGACTTTAGTTTTTATTAGAGTAGAGTTGATTGACAGTGTTGTGCCAATTTCTGCTGCACAGCAAAGTGACCCAGTCCTACATATATAATTCTTTTTCTAATACTGTCTTCCGTTATGTTCCATCTCAAGAGATTAGATGTAGTTCCTTCTGCTGTGCAGTATAATGACTCTTCTTGATCCCAGTGGAAAACTGAGGTTTGGAGTGTATAACTAACCCCAAATCAGGACAGATAAGCTGCCACAACAGGAAGAAACAGCACGTGAGCATTTGCTTACCTGGGATAGACACTGCTGAGTGTCCTATAATCCAGTAAGATTAAGCTAGAAATTGTTAAGGACTTGCTAAAGGTTGGGGGCCATTAGGTAGAGAAGGTTCTCACCTGCTTGCAGACTTTTTCCTTCCGGATCCTCACCAGGTGCTCACAAGGAAGGGCGGGGAGACTCCTGAGACCGTGTCTCCTGTGTGTTGGCTGGCATAGGGCAATAGCAGCCGCTGCCAAAATCAGCCCAGACATGTCTCCCCATCTCCCAAAAGAACAGAAGCCTTCATCTGTAGGAAGAAGGGTGACAAAAACTGGTCGAAACCCACTGCAGCTGGGAAAAGAACAGGAAAAACAAAGATGCTCTATTCTTAGGGGAGGAAAGAAATACTGTAATTCTGGGCCCAGATTTTTGTTTGGGGGGGGCTCAGGATTGCTTATGAAGGAGTTCCTGTGGTGACTCAGTGGTTTAAGAACTGGACTAGTATCCACGAGGTTGCGAGGTCAATCCCTGACCTCCCTTGGTGGGTTAAGGATCCAGCTTTGCCACACGCTGCAGTGTAGGTTGCATTTGTGGCTCAGATTTGGCATTGCTGTGGCGTAGGCCTCAGCTGCAGGTCCAGTTTGATCCCTAGCCCGGGAACTTGCATATGCTGCAGGTGTGGCTGTAAAAATAAAAACAACCCCCCCCCGCAAACAAACAAAAAGAATGCTTACAAAGGCCACAGCTCCCATGGGTCACAGTGCCTATCTAATATTGAGGATTGATCGGAACAGGAGAGACTGCCCCCATCTCCCACTTCCCCGCTGTCAAGTTAAGAAGCATCAAGTAAAGTAGTGATAAAACTGATGAAATGGAATCATAAAAAAATCTAGAGAGAGCAGAAAAAGAGGAAAAGAGAAATGAATGGAACGAATAACAAAACAGCTCACAAGATACTAGACCTAATCTCACCATATCAGTAGTCACTTTGTTTATTTATTTATTTTATTTATTTATTTTACTTTTTAGGGCTGTACCTACAGCATATGGAAATTCCCAGGCTGGGGGTCGAATCGGAGCTACAGCTTCTGGCCTGTACCACAGCCTCAGCAGTGCAGGATCTGAGCCACATCTGTGACCTATACCACACTCATGGCGATGCTGGAGCCCCAACCCACCGAGCGAGGCCAGGAATCAAATCTACTTCCTCATGGATACTAGTTGGATTCATTTCCGTTGTGCCACAACGGGAACTCCCTCAGGAGTTTAGAAAATGTGAATTTTCTAAAAGACAGATTGTCAGATTGGATTAGAGGGGGAAAAAGGATACAACTCTATGCTGTTTATAAGAAATCCACTTTGGAGTTCCTGTCGTGGCTCAGCGGAAACGAGTCTGACTAGCATCCATGAGGACGCAGGTTCGATCCCTGGCACTGCTTAGTGGGTTAAGGATCTGGTGTTGCTGTGAGCTGTGGTGTAGGTTGCAGACGTGGCTCAGATCTGGCGTTGCTGTGGCTGTGGCGTAGGCTGGTGACTATAGCTCCAGTTCAATCCCTAGCTTGGGAACCTCCATATGCTGCTGGTGCAGCCCTGAAAAAAAGAAAAAGAAATCCACTTTAAAGACCTAGATTAAAAGTAGAAGGAAGGGTAAAGATGTACAACACAGGGAGTTCCCTGGTGGCTTAGTGGGTTAAGGATCTGAAATTGTCACTTCTGTGGCTCTGGCTACTGCTATGGTTCAGGTTCAGTCCCTGGCCCAGGATCTTCTGTATTCCGTGGGTGAAGCCAAAAAAGAGAGAAAGAGAGCAATACAACATGCAAATGCTAAACAACAACAAAAAACCTGAAGTATCTATTAATTTTAAATGAAATAGACTTTATAACAAGGAAGTTTAGGGGCTTTAATTATATCTGCAAAATCATTTCACCTTTGTCATATAATGTAATGTAATTACAGGAATGATATCCCGTCACCTTTGCCACATTTTTCAGTTAGAAGCAAGTTAGAAGTCCCACCCACCCCAAATATAGTTAGTCCTCATTTTGCATCAGTCTGTTCTGTACTAACTTCAGTTACTATGGTTTAGTTAAATAACACCAGTCCCCCAACGACACAGTTCCAATTTCTGGTACCATGGTACATTAACTGAGTAGGTGCAACAAGCTCAGAGTTCCCTCCTAGCTCTTTGTACTACATAAATAACATAGGGACATCAAGATCACTGATCAATCATGTCATTTCTTTCAAAGTCTGTCCGTGATGGTCACCATCTGTTCTTCAGTTCAAACACAGGCAGCAAAGCGTGCATTTAGTTTGCTTCCTTGTCTCCCAGTGAAAACCCATGTGACGTTTTACAAAAATGGATAACTGAAAGAGGGAATTGGCCAACAAAGGTAAAAGTGCAGCAAAGAAACAAAAAGTAATGAATACTGAAAGAGAAATTTGTATCAAATAGGAGTTATAGAAGAAAGCTGACAGCAGGAATGTTGACACTGCCACTATTTGAGAAGCTCTGGATATACAGCCAGATGAACTTAGCCAAGGGGAACTTATTGACATAAACAACCAAAGTGGTTGTGATGAAAAGGATGAAGATCCAGAGGAAGTGATGCCAGCAAAAGCCCTTCAGATTGAAGGAGCTGTTGGAGATATTTCAAGACGTGAAAAGTGCTAAGGAGGAGTTCCCGTTGTGGCTTAGCGGTTAACAAACCTGACTAGTATCCATGAGGACACGGGTTCGCTCTCCCACCTCGCTCAGTGGGTTAAGGATCCGGTGTTGCCATGAGCTGTGGTGTAGGTTGCAGATGTGGCTCAGATCTGGCATTGCTGCGGCTGTGGTGGAGACTGGCTGCTGCAGCTCCAATTCCACCCCTAGCCTGGGAACCTCTTGCATACGTACGGCCCTAAAAAGGCAAAAAAAAAAAAAAAGTTGCTAATAATATAATGTGGAAGCTGATCGTAACCTAGAAAGGAGTGTGGCAGTTAACCAAGGCATGGAAAAGATGCTTGCTCTGTATCCCTCTGTACCATAAGTTACACAATGCGAAAAAGCAAACCCTCTTCAAACTACTCTTAAGTTTTTTACAAAGGAAAAACCCCTTTAATTCTCAACATTTCTGGTGTTTTAAATCACAGTATATTAAATATTAGTTGTACTATCTTTTCATTTCCCTTTACATTTATAACCAAAAGTAAGAGTCTTTAATGTTTTGGCATTTGTTAAAGATCATTGAACAATTATATTTTTCCCACTGATTATTTAAGATTGCTTTTCTGGTTTTCAGCTTGTTTAGTCATTTTTGTAGGCCCCACTGCCATGCGGGACTGTTTATACTATTTAGTGATTAAAAAGAATTAAGTACCAATTCGTGCTAAAACATGAATGAACCTCACAACATGACGCTAGCTGAAAGAAGTCATGCACAAAAGGTCGCGTGCTGTGTGATTGCATTTACATAAGTCGTTTAGAAAAGGCAATGTATAGAAAACAGAAAGCAGATTAGTAGTTTCCTGGAGCCGGGGATGGAAACAGGAAGCTGGTAACAAGGATCTTATTGGGGTGATGGTTTGCAAATGTGGTAAATTTCCTAAAAATGATTGAACTTGTGCATTTACAGTAGGTGAATTTTATGGAATGTAAATTATAACCTCCATAAGGTTGTTTTTTTTTTTTTTAAATGAAGGTGAAGTACAGGCTCTCAGGAAGTGTTTGTTGAGTGAAATACAGAATTTTATGACAAGCTCCCAGGAAGTGTTTGTTGAATGAATATAGAATTTAGGAAGTCACCTGAGGAAGGTGAATCCTCCCGAATCGAGGGCAACAGCAACATCAGTGATGGAGATGAAGAAAGTGCGGAGTATCGGGAGTGTTGATAAAGTTTGGGGGGCAGGGAGGGGCTGGGGCTGACTTTAATGACTTGAAATAAGCAATCGTTTGGAAAAATAAAAAAAAAAATGAAGGTGAAGTAAAAATATTCCCAGGTAAACAAAGACAGAGCTTTTTTTTTTAAATTACTTAATGAATTTTATTACAATTATAGGTGTACAAAATAGATGTATAAAAATCATCACAATCAAATTTTATAGCATTTCCATCCCAAACCCTCAGTGCATCTCCCCACCCTACAACTTGTCTCATTTGGAAACTATAAGTTTGCAAAGTCTGAGTCAGTATCTGTTCTGCAAAGAAGTTCGTTGTGTCCTGTTTTTAGTTTCCACATGTAAGTGGTAGCATTTGATGTTGGTGTCTCATTGTCTGACTGACTTCACTTCGCATGATCATTTCTAGGTCCATCCACGTTGCTATAAATGCTGTTATTTCGTTCCTTTTAATGGCTGAGTAATATTTCACTGTGTATATGTACCACATTTTCCCTATCCACTCCTCTGTCGATGGGCATTTAGGTTGTTTCCATGACCTGGCTATTGTTTAGAGTGCTGCCAAGAACACTGGAGTACATGTGTCTTTTCGAGTCATGGTTTTCTCTGGATAGATGCCCAGGAGTGGGATTGCTGGATCAAATGGTAATTCTAGTTTTAGTTTTCTGAGGAATCGCCATACTGTTTTCCACAGCGGTTGCACCAGCTTACATTCCCACCAACAGTGTAATAGGGTTCCTTTTTCTCCACACCCTCTCCAGCACTTACTGTTTGTAGACTTTTTGATGATGGCTATTCTGGTTGGTGTAAGGTGATACCTCATAGTGGTTTTGATTTGCATTTCTCTAATAGCGAGTGATGTTGAACATCTTTTCATGTGTTTTTTGGCCATCTGTGTGTCTTCTTTGGGGAATTGTCTGTTGAGATCTTCGGCCCATTTTTTTATGGAGTTGTTTGTTTTTTTGGTATTGAGCTGTAGGAGGTGTTTATAAATTTTGGAGATGAATCCCTTGTCAGTTGATTCATTTGCAAATATTTTCTCCCATTCTGTGGGTTGTCTTTTTGTTTTGTTTAGGTTTCCTTTGCTGTGCAGAAACTTTGAAGTTTAATTAAGTCCCATTTGTTTATTTTTCTTTTGATTGTCATTACTCTAACAGATGGATCTGAGAAGATGTTGCTATCATTTATGTCAGAGTATTTGGCCTATGTTTTCCTCTAAGAGTTTTATAGTATCTGGCAGATCTGCCTTACAAGAAATACTAAAAGAAGTTTTTTAGGATAAATGGAAAGGACACTGAACAATAACCCAAATCCATACAAGCAAGTAAACACTGTTGTAAAATGTAAATATGTGAGTAACTATGACAGAACTGCATAAATATATTTTGTTTCTCTGAACTTCTCAAAAGACACAGAATTGAATTAAATAGTAATTATAATCTTGTACTGTTAGGTTTTTACTGTATATAGATGACATATTTTCAGAGAGTAGCATGAAGTATGTGGAAATAGAGCAAGAATCAAAGAAAGTTTCAATATTTCACTGGAATTAAATTAGCATCACAGTGAAGTAGATTGTGATCAAGATGACTAAAGAACAGCCACTGTGAAAAAACAAAGGAACTAAAAAAATATAGTGAAAAGATGAAGGAATTAAAAAATTATACACACATATGTATAGAGAGAGCGCAAGCATGCATTTGCATTCACACAAGGAAGCAGTGTGAAAGTAACAAAGAACCAAATGACATGAAACATAGAAAGTGAATAGCAAACATGGCACTCATAAATCCAAACATTAAATGTGACTAAACACTGCAATCAAAAGTCAGAAACTGTCACACTAGGAAGAAAAAAAGACTGAAACTCTGAGATTCAACTCTATGCTGTCTAAAGGGAACGTACTTTTTTTTTCCTTTTTTTTGGCCATGCCTGAGGCATGCAGAAGTTCCCAGGCCAGGGGTTGAAGTGCCACAGCAATGACAATGCCAGATCCTTTACTGCTAGGCTACCAGGGAACTCCAAGGAGACATACTTTAGATAAGGTTTCCCAGCCTTACACCATTTGGAATTTTTACTAGATAATTCTTGATTGTAGGGTATTCAGTAGCATCCCTGGCCTTTATCCATTACATGTCAGTAGTAGCCATGCAGTTGGGATAAACAAGATTTTCTCCAGCTATTGCCAGATGTTGCATGGGAGGCAAAATTGCACTTTAAAGTGCAGTGAGTACTGCACTTTAGATGAACACACACAGATACACACCACAGAGTTTGAAAGTAAAATGATGAAAAAATAGATGCCAGCTAACACTGATAATAAGATCAGTGGAGTTAACTATGTTGGTATCAGACAAGATAGACTTTAAGACAAGAAACATTATTATACGGAGGGGCACTTCATAATGCCATTGGGAAGATGTAAAAATTATAAATGCGTACACATCTAAAAACAGCTCCAAAACATATGAACCAAAAACTGACAGTCTTGAAAAGAGAGATATGCAGTTCAACAATAATGGGTAGCAGCAAGGTTACAGAAGATTTGAACAACACCATCAACCTCCTTGACCTGTCATTTATAGAACAGTCTACCCAACAGTAGCAAAATACATAACCTTTTTAAGCATGCATGGATCATATGCTTGGCCATAAAACAAGTCTTACTACATTTTTTAAAAGATTGAAATCGTATAAAGAATGTTCTTTGACCAAAAAAAGTTAGACTCAATTATAACAAAAGACATTTGGTGAAAATCAAAATAATCTGTGTAGTCTTACAACAAGCATATGTAGCTCTTAATAATGTACTGTTCAGTCTTCTCTATCTTTTGCCCTTCCTAGGTCTCTTTGGCATTTTAAAAATTTTTGATAGGTAATGCATTTACGCGGTGCAAATATAAATGAAATTGAAGAGATACATTGAAAATGTACATCTCATCCCCCTCTGTTTCTCCTTGACAGCGTAGTAACCACTTTTGTTAATTGTTTGTCCTCCCTTTTCTTTCTTCACAGGAATATAAGCAAATACAAATATATGTGCCAAATAACTTCACCCTTTTTCTATAAAAGATAGTACACGGTGTGTCCTGTATTATCTACACCTTGTGTTTTTCCTTTGTTATCCTAGAGATGTTGCCACATTAGAACAAAGAAGTCTTCCTCATTTTCTTTTATAGCTACAAGGCAGTGAAGTGTTGTGTGGATATATTATAATTTAATCCTTTGGTGGACGCTAGGGTTGTTTCTTACTGTAGTCAAGCAATACTGCACTAGATAACCTTGAACATCTTGTGCATGTGTGGTTGTATCTGTGGGATACATTCCTAGAAACAGGATTGCTGGCTTAAAAGGAACTTAAGCAACTTTGGATCACATTGCCAGAGTCTTCTCATTGAAGATTGTACCGTTTCTCACTCTTTACAGCAATGAAAGTGCCTGTTTTTCCAGTCTTGCCAAAAGTGTATTGTCAACCTTTTGAATTTTTGTCAGTTTGAAAGAATGGTGTCTCTGTGTCATTTAATTTGCATTTCTCTTATAAATAATGAGTATCTTTTCAAAAGCTTAATCATTTATGTTTTTTTTTGTGAATTTCCTATTTATATTCTTTTCCTGTTTTTCCTATGGATTTGTCTTTTATTTTAGGACCTTTTTATATATTAGGGATATTAACCTCATTATCTGCGATGAGTTGCAAATATTTTTTCAGTTTATTTTTTTTAACCTTGATTATGTTTTTTCTTTCTCTTGGAAGTTTGTTGTTGCTATCAAGTAGTGAAAGTTTTTAGTTTTTACTTTTAAGATATCTGGACTTGATCATTAGAAAGATGCTCCTCCCCAAATATCTAATTAGTTATCTCAACACTAATTACTAAAAAGTCCATACTGATCCTTCTGATTTGAGGTATCTTCTCTATTGTATCCTAAATACCTGTGTGTATTTCTGGACTTTCTATTCTGCTCTATTGGTATGATCCTATTTTTGAATTAATGCCGCCAGTATTAATATTGCACCAATATTAACTAGTATCAATGGATGAGGCCTTTATGTATTTTAAAATCTGTTAGAGCTAATGCCCCTCATTCCTCATTTTTCCGCTTGAGTTTTCCTGGTTGTCTGTTGACTGTTAAATATGACTCTAGAATCAGCTTGTCTAGTTCCTATCCAAATACCTGTTGGTATTTTTATTGGGATAAAAATACCAGTAAATATTTATGACTGTGGGAAGAATAACTTTTATAATGTTGATTCTTCCTTATTCAAGGACCTCCTACGCCTTTCCATTTTTCAAAGCTCTTGTGTTCTTTAGGAGTATTTTTGAGTTTTCCTCTTAAGTTTTGAACATTTCTTGTTAACCTTAAACCTAGATATTTTATAGTTTTGTTAACATTCTGAATGAAGTCTTCTTGTCCATTATACCTTTAAACTATACTGTTTTGGAAGTCTTTTCTTTTAAATTTGCTTAGCCACATTGTTTTTCATTTTCTTTACTCTCATTTTAATAATCTAGGATATTTCCTGAAAATTATCAAGTGCTTTTTACTGTATTTCTGCCTTAAAATGAAGTACCTTGAAAATTAATGTAAAAAAATCAAAGTACTGAAAATGGCTTAGGGTTTCCAGTATAAGTGTTGGTAATGGTGGATTTATCATAAGTGCTCAAAGGCAGAGAATGCTGAACCCAGAGTGTATTTTGACATTGGTTTGGTAGAGGCTGGCTTGTCATGGACAAGAAACTTGAAATTCTGAATGTTAACAGATTGATCTGAATGTTAACAGTGTCTTAGGGAGACACTGAATAACTATTTTGGCTAATTGTTGAATAGTAAGTGTTGACAGTTCATATTTGGTCAAAACTAAACCAAAATGTCACCAATTTAGAATGAACCTCTGGGTTAAGTATTATTCGGGGATGCGTTATTATTGCAATGTTGTAAAACTATCAGTCGTCATATTTTCAAAGTTTGACATTACAAAGTGTGATTTCTCACCTCTGTCAGCTGCTAGATTGCATGGGAGTTCATTAGGTCCTATGTGTGTGCGATACTAAGGAGATAATTGGAAATTAAACGCAACTCCATAAGTTTGTTTTATAATGTTAATATACCAAACAATCCTACGAAGATTAGAATTGTTGTCATCTAGTATCTATTGTTGTTACTTAAAGTTCTAGGTATTGTTAACCAGATATCTTGTTTTCCCTTAAGCTGTTTGTTGATTGCACTGTTCATTCATTAATTCATTAAAAAAAATACTCACGTTGGTGGTATAGTGGTGAGCATAGCTGCCTTCTAAAAAAAATCCACTCTGTTTACCTATTCATTTTTTAACCTATTCCTTTTTTTAAAAAAAAGTCAAGTTTATTTACATATAATTTACATACAATAAAATTCATTCCTCATACATATATGGTTCAAAGAGTTTTCCCATATGTAAATGCTTGTGTGACCACCACTAAAATTAAGGTATAGAATATCCATCCCTTCAGAAGTCCTGATGCACCTTTGCAGACCACGCCTTCCTCCTACCCTTAGCCCTCAGCAACTACCGATTTGTCTTCTATCCCTATGCTTGTGCCTTTTCCAGAATTTCAAGTGAATGAAATCATATATTAGGGAACCTTTTCTGTCTGACTGCTTTTACTTAGCATAATACTTTTGCGGTTCATCTATGTTGTTGCATGTATCAGTAGCCTGTTCTTTTATTATTACTGAGCAGTAATTCCATTGCATGGATGCATCACGGTTTACTTGCACATCCACCATTCATTGAACATTTGGGTTGTTTTCAGTTTGGGGTATTATAAATAAAGCTGCTATGAACATTTGCCTACACGTCTTTGTGTGGGCATGTGTTTTCGTTTCTGTTGGATAAATACCCAAGAGTGAGATTTCTGGGTTGTATGGTAAGTGTATGTTTAACTTTAGAAAAACCTGGCAACCTCTTTTAAAGGGACTGAACATTTTGTATTCCCAGCAATAGTGTGGAAGATTGCTTCACATCCTTACCGATTTTTTGTTATTTAGGAATTTTTAAATTTAGCCATTCTGGTGTGAAGTGATATTTTATTGTTGTTTTAACTCACATCTCCCTAATGACTAGTGAAGTGGAACGTATTTCCTTGTGCTTATTTGCCATTCATATACCTTGTTCTCTGTTCTTATTTTTGGCCCATTTAAAAAATTTATAGTTAATTTATATTGTTGTGTTAGTTCAAGTGTACAGCAAAGTGATTCAGTTACACACACACACACACACACACACACACACACACACACACATATATTCAGATTCTTTTCCATTATAGGTTATTAGAAGATACTGAGTATAGTACTATGCTGTATGTAGGTCCTTATTGGTTATTTATTTATATACAATATTGTGCATATGTTAATCACAGTCTCCTAATTTATCTCTCCCCACCCCCTTTGGTAACCATAAGTTTGTTTTCTTTGTCTGTGAGTCTGTTTCTGTTCTTAGAAATAAGTTCATTTGTATGATTTTTTTAGATTCCACATGGAAGCGATATCATAGGATATTTATCTTTCTGACTTCACTTAATGTGATAATCTATAGGTCCAGCCATGTTGCTGCAAATGACATATTTCATTTTTCTTATGGCTGAGATTTAATATTCCATTAAATACTACATCTTCTCTATCCATTCACCTGTTTATGGACACTTAGGTTGATTCCATGTCTTGCCTGTTTTAAATGGTGCTGCTGTGAACATTGGGGTGCATGTATCTTTTCAAATTAGAGGGTTTTTTTTCAAGATATTTGCCCAGGAGTGGGATTGTAGGATATTTTGTTTTTTAAGGAGCTTCATACGTCTCCATAGTGACTGTACCCATTTTCATTCCCACCAGCAGTGTAGAGGGTTCTTTTTGTCTCCATATCCTCTCCAGCATTTTTTATTTGTAGAATTTTAATAATGGCCATTCTGACCAATATGAGGTGATATCTCATTGTAGTTTTGATTTGCATTTATCTAGTAATTAAGGATATTGAGCATATTTTTTTGTATATGTTGGCTATCTGAATGTCTTATTTGGAGAAATGTCTCTTTAGGTCTTCTGCCCATTTTTTGATTGGGTTGTTTTTTTTTGATATTAAGCTGTGTGAGCTATTTGTATATTGTGGAAATTAATCCCTAGTTCGTATCGTTGTTTGCAAATATTTTGTCCCATTCTGTTGGTTGTATTTTCATTTTATGGTTTCCTTTGCTGTGCAAAAGCTTGTCAGTTTAGTTAGGTCCCATTTGTCTCTTTTTATTTTTATTATCTAGGAGGTGGATCTGAAAAATTATGCTCTGATATATGTCAAAGAGTGTTCTGCCTATGTTTTCCTCTAAGAGTTTTGTATTATCTGGTCTTATATTTGGATCTTTAATCCATTTTGAATTTATTTTTGTGCATGGTGTTAGAGAGGGTTCTAATTTCATTCTTTTACATGTAGCTATCGAGTTTTCCCAGTACTGCTTATTGAAGAGGGTTTCTTTTCTCCATTGTATATTCTTGCCTCCTTTGTCATAGATTAGTTGACCATAGGTGCATTGGTTTATTTCTGGGCTATCTTATTCTGTTGATCTATATTTCTGATTTTGTGCCAGTAGCATATTGTTTTGATGACTGAAGCTTTGTAGCATAGTCTGAAGTCAGGGAACCTGATTCCTCCAGCTATGTTATTCTCTCTCTTTTTTTTTTTGCTCTTTAGGGCCGCACCCGCGGCATATCATACATACGGAGATTCCCAGGCTAGGGGTCAAATTGGAGCTACAGCTGCTGGCCTACACCAGATCCAAGCTGTGTCTGCGACCTACAACACAGCTCACGGCAACGCTGGATCGTTAACCCACTGAGTAAGGCCAGGAATTGAACATGTGTCCTCATGGACACTATATCAGGTTCTTGACTCACTGAGCCACAACAGGAACTCCTATCTTTTTCTTTTCTGATTTTATTGATTTGGGCCCTCTCCCTTTTTTTCTTAATGAGTCTGGCTAGAGGTTTATCAATTTTGTTTATCTTTTCATAGAACTAGCTTTTGGTTTCATTGATCTTTTTTAGTGTTTGTTAGTCTCTATTTCATTTATTTCTGCTCTGATATTTATCTTATTATTTATTTCCTCCTACTAACTTTGGGTTTTGTTTGTTATTCTTTTTCCAGTTGCTTTAGGTGTAAGGTTAGGTTGTTTACTTGAGATTTTCCTTTGCAGAGGTAAGCTTGTATCTATAAACTTCCCTCTTAGAACTGCTTTTGTTCCACCCCATAGGTTTTGGATCATTATGTTTTCATTTTCGTTTGTCTGTAGATATTTTTTATTTCATTTTTGATTTCTTCAGTGGTCCATTGGTTGTTTAATAGCATATTCTTTAGCCTTCATGTGTTTTAGGGTTTTTTTTTTTGGCAGTTTTTTCTTGCCTCACAGCATTGTGTTCGGAAAAGATGGTTGATATGATTTCAGTTTTTTTAAATTTACCGAGGCTTGCTTTGTGGCCCAGTGTGTGATCTACCCTGGAGAATGTTCCACGTGCATTTGAAAAGAATGTATATTCTGCTGCTTTCATATGGAATGCTCTATACATATCAATTAGGTCCATCTGTTCTAATGTGTCATTTAAGGCCTGTGTTTCCTTATTGATTTTCTGTATGGATGATCTGTTCATTCAGGTACGTGGGTTGTTAAGGTCTCCCACTATTATTATGTTATTGTCAAATTTTCTTTTATATCTGTTCATATTTGCCATATATATTGAGGTGCTCCTCTTTTGGACACACATATATTTATAATTATTATGTCTTCTTGGATTGATGCCTTGATCATTTTGTAGTGTCCTTCTATTTCTCTTGTAGCAGTCATTATTTTAAAGTCTGTTTTGTCTAATGTGAGTATTGCTACTCCAGCTTTCTTTTGATTTCTATTTGTATGGAATACCTTTTTCCTTCCCTTCACCTTCACTCTGTATGTGTCTCTAAATCTGAAGTGAGCCTCTTGTAGGCAACATATATATGGGTCTTATTTTTGTATCCATTCAACCAGTCTACATCTTTCGGTTGGAGCATTTAATCCATTTACATTTAATGTAATTATCAATATGTATGTTTGTATTGCTATTTTGTTAATTGTTTTGGATTTGCTTTTGTAGGGCTTTTTTCCCCCCTTTATGTTATCTGTGATTTGATGACTATCTTTAGTGTTTGTTTGGATTCCCTTTTCTGTTTTGTGTGTATTTCATAGATTTTGTTTTGCCGTTACCATGAGGTTTTTGTATAAGAGTCTATAAGTGCTTGTTTTAAGTTGCTGATCTCTTCATTTTAAACACATTTTAGATACCCTGCATTTTTACTCTCTTCCCCTCACGAATACTGTTTTTGATACAGTATTTTGCATCTAATTGTTTTGTGTATCTGTTAACTGCTAATTGTGGATACAAATGATTTTGCTGTTGTCTTTTAACCCTCCTTCTAGCTTTGTGTGTGGATGATTTGCAACCTTTATTGTATGTTTGCCTTTACAAATGAGCTTTTCCATTTTGTAATTTTCTTGTTTCTAGTTGTGGCCTTTTCTTTCCCACCTAGAGAATTTCCTGCCAAATCTGAATGAGAGTCTTGTTGGGCAGAGTATTTTTTTTTTTTTTTTTGTCTTTCATAGCTTTAAGTATTATCATGCCATTCCCTTCTGGCCTGCAGTTTCTGCTGAAAAACCAATTGATAGCCTTATGGAAGTCCCCTTGTATGTTATTTTTTGCCTTTCCCTTGTTGCTTTTTAAAAAACTTTTTAAAAATTAAAAAAAAATTTTGGGCCATGCCTGCAACATGTGGAAGTTCCTGTGCCAGGGATCAAACCCGAGCCACAGCAGTGACAATGCTAAATCCTTAACTGCTAGGCCACCAGGAAACTCGCTTTATTGCTTTTAATAATCTCTCTTTAATTTTTGTCATTTTGATTACAATGCATCATGGTATATTCCTCTCAGAGTTAATCTTGTATGGGACTGTTTGTGCTTCCTGAAGTTGGGTGACTGTTTCCTTCCCCAGGTTAGGAAAGTTTTCAGCTATTACTGCTTCGAATATTTTCTCAGGCTCTTTCTGTCTGTATTCACCCTCTGAGAATCCTATAATATGAATATTAGTGTGCTTGATGCTGTTCCAGAGGTCTTTTGAGCTTTCCTCATTTCATTCTTTTTTCTTCTTTTCTATTTGGCACCAATTATTTATAGTACTGTCTTCCGGTTCATTGATCCTTTCTTCTGCCTCATTTAGTCTAGTATTGCTTCCTTTTAGTGTATTTTTCATTTTGGTTATTATATTCTTTAATTCCATTTGGTTGTTCTTTATATTTTCTAATTCTTATTATTTCTCACTCTGTACATCTGTTCTCCTCCCGAGTTCTTAATGATCGTCTTTATGATCATTATTCTGAACTCTTTCTTCGGTAGATTGCCTATATTCATGTCATTTAGTTCTTCAGTTTTTTTTTTTCCTTCCTCTGAAACATATTCCTCTCACTTCATTTGTCTAAATTGCTGTTTGTGTTTTTATACATGTGGTAGGTTGGTTACATTTCTTGACCTTAGAGAAGTGGCCCTTTGTAGGAGATGTGCTGTGCATCTGAGCAGTATACTCCTCTCTCATCCCCCAAGGGACAGGGGCCAGCTTGTCCCAGGGTAGTGTCTGTCCTGTGTTTGTAGACTCAGGCTGAAGGCTGCAGGGCCATAGTTGTCTTGTTTCTGATGTCTCCTCCACACCCCCTGGTGAGTGAGACTGATCTAGAGGCTTGTGCAGACTTATTGGCGTGAGGGGTCTGTCCCTACCCTCTGGTGCATGGAGCTGGATCTTGGTCCTCTGGTGGCAGGGCCCTGTCTAGGGGTGTGTGTAGAGTCAGTTGTGGGCTCAGGAAGTCTTTAGTCTGAAGGATGAGTCTTGTGTCCCCGCCCATTTGTTTTTAGCCTGAGGCCTCACACCACTGGAGCCTACTGGCTGTTAGGTGGGGCCGGGTCTTATTGCCAAGATGTCAGCCTCCAGGAGAACTCCCATAGATGAATGCTCCTCAGTATACCTGCCACCAATGTCTATGCCCCAGAGTGCACCACAGCCATCCATCGCCAATCCAGGAGACCCTCTAAGACCAGCAGGTAGGTCTGGCCCAGGCTCCTATCAGTTTATTGCTTTTGCCCTGGGTCCTGGTACATGTGAGGTTTTGTGTGTGCCCTTTAAGAGTAAAGTCCCAATTTTCCCCAATCCTGTGGAGGTCCTGCAGTCAAGCCCTGCTGACCTTCAAGGTCAAATGCTCTGGGGGCTCCTTTGCCCAGTTCTGGACCCCTGGGCTGGAGGGCCTGATGTAAGGCTCAGAACTCTCACTCCTGTGGGAGAACCTCTGTTAATATAATTATTCTCCAGTTTGTGGGTCACCCACCCAGGGATATGGGATTTGATGATATCATGCATATGCCCCTCCTGCCAGTCTCGTTCCATCTCTATGTCATTAGCTGTAAAGTATCTTTTCTGATAGTTTTCAGTCTTTTTCAACAATGGTTGTTCTGCACATTGTTGTGGTTTTGGCGTGCTCATGAGAGGAGGTGAGTTTAGAGTCCTTCTATTCCTGACTTACAGTACTTCTACTCTTGACTGCTCTCCACCTATCTTTAATCTTTCTTTTCCTTTTTTGGTCTCCTTATCAAGTTGTGCTTTTATATTTTCTGGGTATAAGTTCTTTATCAGATAGGTGGTTTGCAGTATTTTCTCCTGGCCTGTGGTTTGTCTTTTCATTTCCTTAGAAGTGTATTTTGAAGAGTAGAAGTTTTACGTTTTGGTAAAGTCCAATTTATCAGTTTTCCCCTTTAGTTTGTACTTTCTGTGTCCATCTTAATACATTCTTAAGTTAACTGTTTTGTATATAAAATCAACAGCTCTCGCAGTCATTAATCAGCATTTATTCTTAAAATAATAAAGATGAATATATCACTCAAGAGACTTGATAGAATTTCTACATGTAAAACATACAGGGCAATCAGTAATCCAAGTTACTAATAGACTCAATAAGAAATACAAATGGCACGCCTTTGTATTGCTCATGTTGATATGTTGGTCACATGTGATTGACAGTATGTATATACTAGCACGTGGTCATTAGTTAATCGTTAAGGAATACCAAAAATGGTATTGTGGGAGATGTTCAGTTACTTCTGAAGACTGAAGCTGATTTTTGTCTAAGTCAAACTTTGGGAAATCCCTAATTTGTATTGATTAGTCTCTTGTGTTGATTTTGGTATTGTCTATTAATTACAGATTTCAATCTTTCCATAAAGAGAACCAAGTAAGCCCAACCATGATTTTCACAAAATTAAGTCATATGTTGAATATCCAACATTTGTGGCTCTTTATTGTACAGGGGCACAGACCCTACTCACAAGGACTGCTATGGGAGTGGTGCTATGTGGAGGGAATTATTAAGAAATTAGCTTTATAATCCCTTTGGAGCTGCTGCTCCTTCCGCTGGGAATTCAGAGGGTGGTTTGGATTAAGTTTGTGGTCTCTAACATTTCATGTATGTTCTCACTGTCATCCAGACACAGGCTTTTAAAATTACATAGCATTCCTTCAATGTATTGGAATAATTGTGCCCTGCTTTATTAGTTGCTTAAGTGCAGTTAATGATTTGCTGAGGTTTTTATGTTTTAAGAGACTGTGCTGGGGTGCCAGGTAGTGGGAAAAGGAAATAAAGAAAAGGATTCTGCCCCTATGGAGTTGACATTGAGTGGAACACAACTGTCTATGGTGCAGGAAAAGCTGGGTCAGGCTGTGTGGCTGAGGTGAGGGCATGTAGGGATCACTGCAGGGTATAATACAGGAAACAGAGTATTTAGGGAACAGATTGGGAACCTCAGTTGCCCTTTTGGAGTTCTGAGGCTCCATTCCATGAAAAGATGGGTTGGCATTTGTGACTGAAGGCTTGAGTTGATTTAGACCTTCTTGAATATTTATCTTGGTTTTCCATATTCTGTGTCTTTGGAAACAGTAGAGTTAATTGTGGAATATTGTGTCTGCCTCAGTTGTTGTATGGAGCTGCAGTTGGCTTTGGGGAGCTGTCAGTTGGGTGTAGACCTTTGCCCTGCAGAGGATGATTTAAAAGATTGGTGGGAGTTGCCATCATGGCGCAGTGGAAACGAGTCCGACTAGGAACCATGAGATTGTGGGTTTGATCCCTGGCCTCGCTCAGTGGGTTAAGGATCCAGCGTTGCCATGAGCTGTGGCGTAGGCCGCAGATGTGGCTCAGATCTGGCATTGCTGTGGCTCTGGCGTAGGCTGGCAGCTGTAGCTCCGATTTGACCCCTAGCCTGGGAACCTCCATATGCCACGGTGCGGCCCTAAAAAGCAAAACAAATAAATAAATAATAAAAAATAAGAAAAATAAAAGACTGATGGAAAAGTGGGCTGTGGCTTTTCACCAAGACCCACAAACATCTTGGTTCTCACTGTGGCAGTCACACACCACTGGTGTGGGTGAGCGGATAGAAAAGCTGTGTACTTGGGGAGTTCCCTTCGTGGCTCAGTGGTTAACGAATCCGACTAAGAACCGTGAGGTTGCGGGTTCAATCCCTAGCCTTGCTCAGTGGGTTAAGGATCCGGTGTTGCCGTGAGCTGTGGTGTAGGTCGCAGACGCGGCTCGGATCCCGCGTTGCTGTGGCTGTGGCGAAGGCCGGCGGCTACAGCTCCTGTTAGACCCCTAGCCTGGGAACCTCCATATGCCGCTGGTGCGGCTCTAGATAAAAGGCAAAAAGACAAAAAAAAAAAAGAAAAACTGTGTACTTGGGTGGATTCTGAGCCTCCCATGGAGATGAAGCTGTTGTCCCTAATGTCCTGTTCCATATCCTACTCTAAAGCAAAGTAAATGCGCTGACTGAAAACCTATTTGGGTCTTAGAAGTCTGATTACCAGCTTGAACCTGTCACTGCAGCTGCACTGCTGCTTGGGAATGAGAGGTTATTGGTATGAGCTGGGGAGATAGCTTTAGAGCAGTCGTGTCGGGGATGAGGAGGACCTGAATCAGGGTTATAGCAGCGAGAGAGTGAGAATAGTGAATATCTATACCTATGATGGACACTGAGGCTCCTGTTAGCAGTTCTGGCAAGTGGTCAGGGGCAGAAGGGAGAACAGAACTCCAACTACAGTTCTGGTGAGAGGTCTGAATGGGGTCAGGGGCTCTTCTTAGTTGTGTAACATTTTTATGTTATTTCATGTTATTTATTTTTCTGTTTACGGCCACACCTGCAGCATATGGAAGTTCCCAAGCTAGGGGTTGAATTGGAGCTTTAGCTACAGGCCTATGCCATAGTTGCAGCAACACCACATCCAAGCTGCATCTGTGATCTCTGCTGCAGCTTGCTGCGATGCCAGTTCCTTAATCCCCTGAGCAAGGTCAGGACTCGAATCTGCATCCTCACAAAGACTACTTAGTTCTTAACCCACTGTGTCACAATGGGAACTCCCTATCTTATTTTTAAAAAATGTAATAAACAGTGCTTGGTGTGTGCCAAGTACTTAACACCAACTCACCTAATTCCTTAGAGCACAATGCCATTTACTGATAAAATTGAGGCACAAAGTAGTAAAGTAGCTTGCCTGAGGCCATCCAACTTAGTAAACAGTGAAGCTGAGATTTGAACCTGTGCCATCTGGCTACAGAATCCCGTCTCTGAATCCCTCCAATTCCTCTAGCTTCTCTTCTGCATTCTTCCTTATATCAAATGAAGGGAATTAGTAGGGTTTTTTTTTTTTTTCAAATGTCATCATCGATGACTGAGTCAGAGTGTCCATGCAGGTTACAGCTGCACAGCGTTCTGTCACTGGGCAGTTTCTGGGGAGCATGGATTCCTTCCATGGCACATGAGCAGGAAAGTACCTACCCTTTGGTTTGTACCCAAGGGTTTTCTGCATGGTTTGGTTTGTACAGGGAAGGCCTGTACTACAGTTACAGGGCCTCACTTAAAATCTGTTGACCCTGCCCCCCCCCCTGTTGCTGAGACAGCCCCTTCCTCAAAAACCCTCTAGGTGTCCTTTGCAGGGCTCATGGCTGTGATGCTTCTGCAGTCTGCTGCTTCCCCTCTGAAGAGGGGAATGAGGGAGTTTGCTTTGGGAGGAGACTCAGGCAAACTTGAGCAATGAATGTGTGCCTGGGGCTTGTTCGGGGGTTCAGACATTGCTCTGTGGAAGTTTTTGGCCTTTTTTTTTTTTTTTTTCGGTGAGAAATCTCAATGCATGGACTGCCCCACCCAGGCCCTTTAGTCACAGCAAAGAAAGCAAATTTGTTCCTTTTCTAAGATAAGTAATATATTATATTATATTATATTACCTCTCATATCAAGTCCTCCAGTTATGTGTGGTAGTGATTTGTGTATTTTATTCGACTTTCTCTTGCTAGGTGGGTAGATGAAATGTGGCTTTTTCATCATGGTTTTTATTCTTTGTTACAAAGCAGTAGTTTGGTTTCTAGGTCAACATTGTAAGCAGCCTGATGTTTTATCACAGCACTCGAGCTTCCTCTCACTGCTGGCTGAGCAGGGGCTGCTGAAATATATTGCTGACGGGGGAAAAAAAAACCACACAGCTTAAAAGTTGAAGAGTTAGGTTTTATTTCCAGCCCTTACTGAAGATGAGAGCCTGGGAGGCAGCCTCTCAGGGGAAGCCTCACTCTGATCCAAGGAGGAGCCAGGATATATAGGAGGTTTTGCTGAAAAAAATAAAATAAAAAACCATGTAATCAAACATCAGAAGATTACTGCTGGGAGTTCTCTGGTAGCTTGGTGGTTAAAGGATCTGGTGTTGTCACTGCTGTGGCAGAGGTTCGATCCCTGGCCTGGGAACTTCTGCATGCTGCGGGCATGGTCAAAAAAAAAAAAAAAAAAGATTACTGCTAATCACAAAAAACCAGACATCTCATGTTAATGATTTTAGTGCTTTTCTATGTATGGGAAGATGCAGGTGTCTAGGCTCATTGATAATATCAAATTATTCCTTTGATATATATCTCAGCTATCTAGGGCCAGTGTCCTGTTTTTTTCCCCCCATTCTGAATTCCTCCCTCCCAGGGTGGCTTCCGTGGCTGATGGCTTGATGGCCAGCAACATTTGGGTACCTGAGTGGCCGGCAACGTTCTTTGTTTATTTACTGAAAGGGCAGGCAACATTTTTTTGTCCACAGTATTGAGCAAGTTGTTGATATTTTCATTGTCATATTTTGTACCGAATGAAGCATGACAAGCCCCACTCTGTGAGTGAAGCTGTGAGTGACAGTTGTTTCTGTGTGGTGGCTTAAAATAACCAAAGGTAACAGCTTACTGTGGAAGAATCTTCTGGAGGTTCCCCCCATACCTCTGCTTTGAGACCAGAACAGAATTTGTATACATGGCATCTAGTAAATTACAGTCTCATTGTTACAATGACCTGCAGGCACAAAGAAGGAATAACACTGTCATATAAAGTTTTGGAGTGCTCAGATCACTTATTTAACACTATTTATGTTTTTGTCTTTTTAGGGCCACACCCATGGCATATGGAAGTTCCCAGGCTAGGGGTCTAAATGAAGCTGTAGCCGCCAGCCTACACCACAGCCACAGCAACGAGGGATCCGAGCCATTTCTGCGACCTACACCACAGCTCACGGCAACGCCAGATCCTTAACCCACTGAGCAAGGCCAGAGATCGAACCTGCGTCCTCATGGATATTAGGTTTGTTTCCTCTGAGCCATGACAGAACTCCTATTTAATGCTATTTTTAGTGGTGTTATTGGTATACATACTTGTGAAAAGATTTTGTGATCAGCATCCATCTCTTCTTTGGTTATTTTCCTTAAAACTCCAGTTCTTTGTGTGTAATGCTTAAATTACGTGTCGTAAATGGGGCTGATGAAATTCTTTTCTTGCCTCACTGAATTTTAGTTTTCACAAATAGAATAATTCAGGTAACTAATATTTGAGAAGGAAACAGTTCTTACTTGTACATGAAAAACCTCTATTACTCTCTATTCCATTTTTCTGCAGATAATTATTAACTCGATTAACAAACATTGTCACAGAGACAAAGTGTTTTTTTAAGCCATAGATCACTACGTTTATATTTACAAAAGCCTTAAACAAACAGGGACTTGCTTAGGCAGACTTAAATAGATTTTTAAACATTAAGCCAGTGATGATTCTAAAACATAATTAAACTCTTAAGTTAAGGTTTTTTGTTTATTTTGAAACCCATGTTCGTAGGCTACTCACGTGTGAAACGCCTTTGCATTTTGTGGCAAAGTGCTATTAAAACTGTTGTTGAGGGGAAGGAAAAATTAGGAGTTTGGGATTAACATATAACACTACTATATAAAATCGATAACCAACAAGCCTTACTGTAGAGCACAGGAAACTATACTCAATATCTTATAATAACCTATAATGGAAGAGAAGGTAAAAAAGAATATGTATATTCATATATATATATATATATATATATCTGAAATACTTTACTGTATACCTGAAACTAACACAACATTGTAAATCAACTATATTTCAGTAAACAATTTTTTTTTAATTTTTTTTTTTGCCTTTTGTCATTTTAGGGCCGCACCCGCGGCATGTGGAGGTTCCGAGGCTAGGGGTCTAATTGGAGCTGTAGCCACTGGCCTACACCGCAGCCTACAACGCGGGATCCGAGCCGTGCCTGCGACCTACACCACAGCTCACGGCAACACCGAATTCTTAACCCACTGAGCGAGGCCAGGGATCGAACCCGCAACCTCATTGTTCCTAGTCGGATTCGTTAACCACTGCACCACGACGGGAACTCCTAAACATTTTTTTTTAATTAAAGTATTAAAAAGCAGAACAAAATAGGAAAAAAAAAGACTGTTGTTGACCTTGGTATCCAGTCACCTCCACAAAAAACCAGGAGCAAATTTTTCATAGAGCATAGAACCATCAAAATAGATTTTTGGTTTATCATCCCTTAGACTAGAATAGAAACTCCCTATTTGTTCTGGTGTTTGTGCAATTAATAGTCCAAACCATGAAGTTATATGTTGATGGAGAATGTAAGAAGCAAAATGCCCCTTGCTGGCGAATGTCACCGGTTGCTTTTGCTAACTGCACTTAGCACAGTACGTAATCATCACCTCTCTTTGTTGATTTTTTTTTTTAATTGGCTACTCCTCCCTACCCACTCTAAACCTCAAGGTCCATAAAGGCCAGGCTCTTGATTACCTTGTTCATGGTGGCTCAAATACTGGCTGCCTGAGAGTCTCCGTGGTCGGTCGGTAGTGGGTTTGGAAGCCCAGCTATGGTGTGATACTTAAAATAATTTAAAACTGTGAAGCATCTGAAGATGAATCTACAGGAAATTGAATATCGAGGCAAACTTAATTGCTTAGAAGCTTAATGGATGAATTTAAAGAAAGAGAAGCATTTGCTTCTAGCTCTGGAAGCCAGAGAAACCAGAGGCTGAGGGATGTGCTTTTTTCCCTCCGCCTCCTATCCTTTTGCAGCTCTGATTTCTATCCAGGGTAACATGACCGAGGGTGGACTGTTTGCATCTTTGAAAATTCCACTCTTCTGCTAGCTGAATAGAGTGGTAACACAGAAACACATCTTGTGTGTTCTCTGTCATTCTGGAGAATTGTTAATAAAGTCTCTTTTTGGCAGTTATCCTTGAGTGATTTAATTTTAGAAGTGAAAAGAGTTTGGAGCACTTGACTCTAAGTAGGCTATTATATTAAACTCTCTTAAGAATAAAAATTATTTCCCAGAATTTAGTAAGATCAACTCAAATCAAATTATATCTTCAAATAAGATCAGTAAGATAATCAACACAGAAGATACATTTTAAAGACGTTATTAATATCATTGTGTGTGTTTGGATCAGGGCTAATCATCTCGCAAGAATGCAATTTGAAGTCCTGTCTTCAATCTGTTTGTTCTTACATTTGGATTTCCTTGTCCCAGGACACCTTGCCTTTAACATTTATTCAGATGAATCTTTATCACTTTTTTGAGAGATTTTGCTCTGGGAACTCAGGGTATAGGCTTAGCAGCCTGAATGTGGTGGTGGTTCTGCCTTGATACACCATCTGAGAGATCTCCAGGATTTTTTTTTTTTTGCTGTTTTTTAGGGCCGCACCCATGGCATATGGAGGTTCCCAGGCTAGGGGTCAATTCGGAGCTGCAGCTGCGGACCTGCGCCACAGCCACAGCCACAGCAATGCCAGATCTGAGCCCTGTCTGTGACCTACACCACAGCTCACGGCAACGCCGGGTCCTTAACACACTGAGCGAGGCCAGGGATCGGACCTGCATCCTTATGGTTGCTAGTCAGATTCGCTAACTGCTGAGCCACAACGGAACTCCCTCAGAGATCTCGAGGATTTATTTGGCTGATAGGCCCCATTAGCTGAGATTGCTTTCTTGCTTTCTCTTTCTTGCTCTCCCTTCTCTCTCTCTTTCTTTCCCTTCCTCCCTTCCCTCCCTCCCTCTTTCTCTCTCTCTTTGTTTTCTTTTCGTTTTCTTTCTTCCTCCCTCCCTCCTTCTTTTTCTTTCTTTCTTCCTTCTTCCTTCCTTTTCTTCCTGTCTTTTTTTTCTTTCTTTCTTGTCTTTCTCTCTCCTTTTTTTTTTTTTTCCTTTTCTCCTCTCTGCCAGTGCTGCGAGGGAATTCTTGGAGGACAGTGCCAGGGTGATAGCAAGGTGTGCGCAAGGCACTCTGAGGCACCGAATATGATGAGTGTCCGTGTGAGGGGTAGATGGTGGTAGGAAGTAAAATTGGAGCGGTGGCAGATGCCAGGCCATGTTAAGGAGCTGAGATTTCTTTTGCCAGGGGTGATGAAGTCACTGAAGGATTGTGAGCAGAGCTATGGCATGACTGGCCTTATTTGTGATTCAGAGAAATTAGTCTGATGGTGATTAGAGAATGGATGATTAGGGAACCAGGTAAAGAAGTGGAGAGGAAAGTTAAATGACTGCAGCAAGTCCAGGCAGGAGACTTGAACCAAAACTAAGGTTGGTAAGCTGACCTACTAACTCATTTTGATGAGCAGGAAGAGTGAGTGCTTGAGAAGTGGGGTTGGCAGGACTGGAAAACAAGCAGGATGTAGCAGTGATGAGGTGGCCCTCAGTGGTACCAAGCTTTTGGGGTAAGTAATTGTTCAAATGCTTGAACCAGAGTTGCTTTCTGAGGGCAGTCTTGTTTGTGATTTTAGTACTTTTCTTTACCAGGCAAGAAGATAAAAATCGAGATCTTTTTAAAAAAATTAATTAATTGGCCGGGGTATGCAGTGGCTTGATGTGGGATCTTAGTTCCTAGACCAGGGGTCAGACCTGGGCCCCAGTGGTGAAAGTGCCGAGTCCTAGCCGCTGAGCCATCAGTGAGCTCCCCAAGGTCTTTTTTTTTTTTTTTTTTAAATAACAATTGTCTTTACAAGAGACACATCTGGAAACTGTAGCTTATAGCACTTTTATTTTTTTTCCATTACTTAATGAATTTTATTACAATTATAGGTGTAAAAAAATCATCACAACTCAATTTGATAGCATTTCCATCCCAAACCCTCAGTGCATCCACCCACCCCCCAGATTGTCTTATTTGGAAACCATAGTTTTCCAAAGTCTGTGAGTCATTATCTGTTCTGCAAAGAAGTTCATTGTGTCCTTTTGTCTTAGTTTCCACATGTAAGTGGTAGCATTGGATGTTGCTGTCTAATTGACTGGTTTCACTTCGCATGATTATTTCTGGGTCCATCCAGGTTGCTATAAATGTTACTTCATTCCTTTTAATGGCTGAGTAATATTCCATTCTGTGTATGTACCAGATCTTCCCTATCCACTCCTCTGTCGATGGGCATTTAGGTTGTTTCCATGACTTGGCTACTGTATAGAGGGCTGTGGTGAACATTGGAGTACATGTGTCTTTTCAAGTCATGATTTTCTCTGGATAGATGCCCAGGAGTGGGATTGCTGGATCAAATGGTAATTCTATTTAGAGTTTTCTGAGGAATCTCCATACTGTTTTCCACAGTGGTTGCACCAATTTGCATTCCCACCAACAGTGTAATAGGGATCCTTTTTCTCCACACCCTCTCCAGCACTTACTGTTTGTATACCTTTTGATGATGGCCATTCTGGCCTGTGTAAGGTGGTACCTCATAGTGGTTTTGATTTGCATTTCTCTAATGAGGAGTGATGTTGAACATCTTTTCATGTGTTTATTTGCCATCTGCATGTCTTCTTTGAAGAATTGTCTCCCTAGATCCTCTGCGCATTTTTTGATGGGGTTGTTTGTTTTTTTGGTATTGAGCTGTAGGAGATGTTTGTAAATTTTGGAGATTAATCCTTTGTCAGTTGATTCATTTGCAAATATTTTCTCCCATTCTGTGGGTTGTCTTTTCATTTTGTTTAGGCTTTCCTTTGCTGTGCAGAAACTTTGAAGTTTAATGAAGTCCCATTTGTTTATTTTTCTTTTGATTGTCATTACTCTGACAGGTGGATCTGAGAAGATGTTGCTATCATTTATGTCAGAGAGTGTTTGGCCTATGTTTCCCTCTAAGAGTTCTATAGTATCTGGTCTTATATCTGTAGTATCTGGTCTTTAATCCGTTTTGAGTGTATTTTTGTGCATGGTGTTAGGAAGTGTTCTAGTTTCATTTTTTTACATGTGGCTGTCCAGTTTTCCCAGCACCACTTATTGAAGAGGCTGTCTTCTCTCCATTGTATATTCTTGCCTCCTTTGTCATAGATGCATGGGTTTAATTCTGGGCTTTCTATCCTGTTCCACTGATCAATATTTCTGTCTTTGTGCCAGTACCATACGGTTTCGATGACTGTAGCTTTGTAGTAGAGTCTGAAGTCAGGGAGCCTGATTCCTCCAGGTCCATTTTTCTTTTTCAGGATGTCTTTGGCTATTCTGGGTTTTT